>VZRI01010707.1:0-33157 GCA_013397515.1 Upupa epops | reverse complement strand
CCCCCTCAAAAAGGTGTCACCCACAATCACCACCCTTCTTTTCCATACTTGAGGTTATAAGGTGTTTTTTTAGTGTGGATGTTCCTTGGGGGTTCTCTAGTTAAAAGAATTTCTTCTCCCTCCTCCTCCTGATCCCCAAAATCCAGAGCCCCAAACCTATTCTCTAAGGGCAGATGGAAGTGTGGAATCTGGAAGGGCAGAGTGGGGCAGGAGTGCGTCTGTTTCTCCCACAAGTGGAAACCTGTTCCCATTCCTCATCATCAGTGAGAACCCTACCTTCTTCCTTGTGAGACAAAGCCTCGACATCTTCCACGTCAGGAGCGCCTTCTTCCCTTTAACAGGGAATACCAGGCTCCTCAGACTCCTGGGCAGCTCTAACAGAGTACCACTCCTCCTGTCTATATTCTTTTCATACCTTTGGATACTCCTCACCCTTTCCACCTCTTCCCTTAGCTCAGCCACCATGCAGAGCAGGTCATTGACCTGCTCACAGTGTATGCAGCCATTATCTGCATTACCCTCTTGCAGTGGCACAAGACTCAGACATTCCATACAACCATGGGTTTGAACAGCCAATCCATTGTCAAGGGGATTGTCCTGGCAAATGAATCCCTCATAGCCACTGTTTTAGCCCTCAATCATTTAACCCTGACCATTACTAACAAGGGAAGGGATATTAGATGATAGATTGAAAGCAAGAAGCAAGAAGTAAACACCACCTAACAAAATAAAATGGCTTCTGCAACCATGCCTGCTTGCCCTGCCTGAACCAACTGCCGTGCAAACTGACTCTCTATAGCCAGTTATGAACCTGTTTGACTACTCCTGGTCATTGTTCTCCAGGTAGCTGTGCTCCTAGAAGCTCCCAGCCTTAATTACTGGAAGCCAAGTCCCACTGAGAGTCCTCCTTCTGGCCGCTCCGAAGGCAGGCTGGAAATTAAAATGTTTTCATAGTCTTGATATATTAGATTGAGCCTATTGCTGGCAAACCTTTAACATACCATTGGAGATTCCAGGTGAAGACACCATTCCACCATGTACACATTTAATGATGAAGGAATAGTTGGGGTTTTTTGAACAGTAATATTTAATAAGATATTTCTTTGAAAAGACATGCCATTAAAAACTTAGAAGAGCTCTGCTTCTAAAAGATAGTTACTCCTGTGTGTAAAAATTACATTGAAATTTATAAATAAATGTCAAACTGATACTCCTCTTTTAGACTGTTTCTTTTTACATCATTGTAATCAAGAAGGGAATCTGGTTAATTGTTGTGGTTTTTTTACCTACTTACTGGTTCAGAACATAGTAGCTTCTTGTAAGCCACATATCTCTGTAGATACAAGTAGTGTCATTAAACAAATATAAAGGTTATTTCTTGACTGAAGAAAGAGAATTTAATTTGATGTGGCAAGTTGAAGTATAACAATTAATACTCTTTGTGCCAAAAGGCAAGAAAGAATCACAATTAAGATTCACCCTATTATCAAGCTGTAGTTATTTTTGGCATAATTTAAATAAATGGCTCAGATTCTTAATTAGGAAGGGCTTTTGCCATTTTCATAATTTTCCTGTAATTCTGTATGTCAGTAGAGAAACAAACTGTCACATCAACCAGTAAACCACTGCTTTTACTGACAGGTTCAAATTTTAATATATATCACATTCATTGATTGAACTTAATCAAGTTGGAGATTTTCAACATGGAGAAGAAGAGGCTCCAAGGTGACCTTCTAGCAGCTTTCCAATAGCTGAAGAAGTCCTATAAGGGCTTTATACACAGGTGCATAGCAAGAGGACAAGGGGAAATGTTTACAGACTTGAAGAGGAGAGACTTAGGTTAGGGATTAGGAAACAAATCTTTCCTGTGAAAGTGGAGAGATGCTGAAAAAGGTTGCCCAAGGAAGTAGTGGCTGTACCACCCCTGGAAGTGTTCAAGGTCAGGCTGGATGGGGCCCTGAGTAACACGATCTAGTGAAAGTATCCCTGCCTATACAGGGAGTTGGAACTAGATGATTTTAAGATCCCTTCCAACCCTAGCCATTCTATGATTCTACTATTGATTACTTTTATTATAAACATTTTGCATATGAGAAACTAAGGAGTTCTGGTAAAACTTTATTTGAAAAAAAGTGAACAAAACTGCAATGTAGCTGAGAACTAGTACTGCAAAATAAATAGAAAATTGGTTTTTTAGGCTAACTTTCAGCCAAACACTGAAGGAATTCACAAAAGATATCTTTTTTTTTGTGAATATATTTATTCTTGGGGAAAAAGAAAAATGTACAAACCAAGAGCATTTTGATTAAATTTTAAAAGAGAAAGAAGTTAACAGTTTCTGTAGTATATGGAGATGATATGCGAAGATACTGGAATCTCAGTGCTGTTATTGTGTCAGTAGCATCTTGTTGGCATCAGTTTTGCCTTTGATACCAAGTCTGATGATGACTTAGGGGGTATATTTTATGTGTACACAAAGTAAATTCCTCGAATTGTACATGGTTTCTCCTTCTGTCTGGACTATTTATTAGTTCTCTATACAACATTAAATCACAAAACATGATTGTTGATCTGAGTGAAGAAAGATTAGTAGATACGGAATAGACCTCTGATATAAATGATTATAAAATCTTTATGTTACCTGAATATTTATTCATAAAACATGTGTGTATGATAGCTCTGTGTCTTGTTTCTGAAGCTAGTCATAGTCAAATAACATTTTTTCCAGGAAAACCACCCCAAGTCTATCTCAGTAGAAATCCTTCTTTTCTCTTCCCTGTTCCTCTCTTATGCTTGCAGAATAACACAGCAATTTACAAAATGGGCATCTGTCAGATGTGAAGCTCTGACAGAATTTTGAGGCATGTGTTTGGAATCAACTTTTGGAAGCCTCAGTTGCAATGTTGGGTTTTTTTAAAAATTATTATTCTCTTTTATACTTGTTGTGCAGTTTCTGTATTTTATATCTTATTCTACTTTCTTTCCATCTCCTGTTGTCAGCTTTCTCTTCCTTTTTTTCAGAAAAAAGGAAAACATGAAAATCAGTGTTTCCCACAGGACTATCATTAGTTGAATAGCACCAAGCTGGCATAGTATCTCTAAATATGAATCATTAAAGTCCAGTATTTTTTTGCTTCCTCTGTACTCTACCAGCTACTCACTCTTGATGCTATGATTTATTTTTTGAGAGCACACTGCTTCTGCTTTGGAACAATACCATACTCTTTCCACCAATACCCCATAAAAGAAAACATTTTGAAGCTAAAACAACAGCAGCTACTATCTACAGTACAAATGAAATAAAATCACAAGCCAAATTATTCCTCAGGAATATGAATTTCATCAGCATTTTTCTGAACAGCCTAGATTTTAAAGTTTGGGTGTTGAAATGATTTTCAGATAGCAATATTCAAAATCTAAGAGATGTAAAGGTCTTAGAGGAAGGGGTTTTTTAAAGCTACTTTCTTAAAGGAAAAAGTTTGGTAGTATCTTTAGGCTTGTGATAAAACATGCTGGAACATTCAAAAGAATAAGTTACAGACTACTGAAGAACACATTTTCTTTGAGAAACAAAACAGTGGGTGTCCTTTTTCTTTAATTAGATGTGGTATTTAAAAACTAGAAAAAGTTGACCTTTCACCCCTGCGTACAGTAGACATTGGATGAAATTGTGACACAGCTTAAAACTTTGTTTTTATACTTCCATTAAATACTTTGGTATGTACTTTCTTTATATAATTTAGGGTCCAGTAATGACTTTCAATATTTTGATTGAATCCTCAATACTCAGTTCTTCTCTTAAGTATTTCTGAAATTATTCAGAATTCTGAGTCAGGGATCAGTAACTAAAATGAATTTATCCTAGTATCAGTCTGCTGCAAAAGGTACAATGAAATAGCATCATAACATGTCCAGTTGTCAAACATCCAATGTTCTAAGACATGGCAAAAAGGTAAATTCAGTATCCTTCTTAATTTTTTTCATTAGTGTCCTGTAGATTGATATTCTATTTGTGAGCAGTAGCTGTCAGAAGATGCTCAGATGCCATGATAGTAAAGATGCTACAGCTGTGTAAGCAAAGAACACAGTTTAAAGTGATTTTCTTTAGGCATTTAGTTAAAAGAGATGAAAAAGAAGAATGGAAGAATATTTATGAAGAATAATTATGCGGAGCAGGTGAAGTGTTTTACAGCTCTGAGAATCACCTTCCCACTCTGAGAAAGTAATCTGAAGAATGGCATTGAGATGTGAGTGGGAAAAAAATTTGAAGAGTTCTATGATGTAACTTCAAGTCATGTCAAATAAATATGTAACATACGGTATAAATGCTATCCTTCTTGCCTCAAGATGAGAAGTTCAGCTTGAAGTGCATAATAAGAAGCAACAGGAGGAATAAAGCAAGATCATTTGGGAGAAGGTATCATAAATACAGAGTGCTCAGTAAAATAATTCTAGGAGAACTTCAGAGGCAGAGGAATAAATATTACAGTTTGAGAAAAGTTAAAATATACTATCAAGTATTGAGTGTAAAGAGAAGTTAATTAGCAGCTTCACACAGTCTGAGAAAGGTAAACCAGGTAAAGAAGTGCACAGTTCATCTGTCATTAGCTTGGCAGATTTTTCTGGTTTGGAGCAGAAATATATGGAATGGGGAGGATCCTGAGAAGACAAGAGCAGCCCTGATATCTGTGTCCTGGTCTTGATTTCACAGGATCTTCAACCATGAAAATCCAAGGACACATTTATAGTTATGAAAAATTATAATACATATTATTAATAAAGTAGAACAGCAGTTAAAAGAAAAGATAGAACAAGGAATGAAAAGGAAGGGGAGGGAAAACTGTAAACATCCTAGTTGGATGCTTGTAAAGAGTAGCTGACAGTTCCAAGGATTTCCCTAACCCCCCTGGCAGGCAGACCCAAAGAAAGGGACAAGTTTTCCTGCCATTGCAACTCCTTGAGGGTGGCAAATGTCAATCATGCAGGAACAGAGATGGAAGAAAAAAGGGCAACTATAACAAAGACAGTAAGAGTTAAAAGGGATAGGAGAAAGTAAAGTAGGTTTATTATTCAGTTTCTGATCAGGAGCTGAGTTGTCTGCACAGAGGCAAGCAACTGAGCCAAGAGTGGTTGAGAAAGCAAGAAGTATGCCACCGAAGCGCTGTGCTTGTAAATGGCCATGTGAAGGGATATTATTGGTTCTCAGATTGGTCATAGAATGGAATCTGATTGGTTTCCTAATTGGTTTGGGTCAGGGCAACCAGTAAGCTTAAAATCAAAAGAGAAGCTGAAAAACTTACAATTAAATCAGAAACGAAGTGAGAGGTTTGAAGGATATCAATGTGGTAATGGTGCTTTCATGTTTTCAAAAGTAGTCTTCCTCTAGAAAAAAAAATCAGCATTTTATTATTTGTATTATTCTTTCAACTTACTTTTTATGTACCTGAGTATTGTTTTTTCTATTCCTGTTTTGGAATTAAGGGACTGTTGTAGGGCATTAGTTGTGCTATATCAGGATTCAGTGAATTTTACCACACTTAACTCACCTCCCTAAACTCATTCAGCCACATATCACTCTCAATAACATATGAACCCTTACAAGACAAATGTCTGCTCAAAAGCAACAATGTCTTAAGTTTTCATAGCTCTGGAAGTCTATTCATTCAGTCACTACTGAATGTCCCAATGTGAATTACTGGAATCAAATCACAAGACACAGTTGTATATATCAGTTTCCTTTAAGTCACAAAGGAAAAAGGCCTGTTAAAATTTCTTCTGGCATGTTACACACTGTTTGACCTCTGTAAAACTTAGACAGTTAATTCATAAAGACATTTATTTTTCTAATACCGCTTTTGGGTGGTTACTTTGAGTGCCTTCTTATAATGTTCATCAAGAAAGAGTGCACCTCATGGCTTTAGCGATGTTCTATTATAAAAATGTTATCTGCAATACTTACTCTAACTACTGTTCTGTGAAGAAATAATATTATATGGCTTTATTCTGGCTTTTTGACCTGAGAAAACCTGATGTCAGATATTTGTGCGTTTCAGATCAAATCTAGTAGTGGAGAAATAAAAGCACAAAATAAAGAGCATTGGAAGATTCATTTAAGATAAAGTGAAAATGTACACCTTTCATTTCTAGTTTATGAAGTCAGTCCCTAAGCATAATTTTTACATCAAGAAAATGACTTCTATGGCTCCCCATTTCAGTCTACACCGACTTGTGAAGAAACATCTTCTTTCTTTTCAGAAAAGATACACCATTGAATCATAGAGTGTTTTTTGGTAGGAAAGGACCTCTAGTCAAACCTGCCTGCAGTGACAGGAAACTTCAACTATGTCAAGTTGCCCAGAGCCTGTCCAACCTGGCTATGGATGTTTGCATAGCTGGGGTGTTTACCGCCTTTCTGAAAACACTGTTCCAATGTTTTATCAATCTCATTGTAAAAAAATTATTCATTTTATCTAGACCAAATCTCTCCTTTTTTAGTTTATTACACCTTGTGCTGTTGCAATGGGTCCTACTAAAAAGACAATACCATTTTTGTTATAGGTCCCCATTAAGTGCTAAAAGGACACAATAAGTTCTCCCCAGAGTCTTCTATTTCCCAGGCTGAACAACCTCAGCTTTCTCAGCCTGTGCTCATAGCAGAGGTGCTCCATCTGTCTGATCATTTTCATGGTCGTCCTGTGGACCACTCCAAAAAATGAATGTTCTTGTGTTGAGGACTCCAGAGCTGGACACAGTATTGCACATGGGTTCTCAGCAGACTGGAGTAAAATCACATCCTTTGACCTACTGGCAATGCTTCTTTTGATGAAACCCAGGACACAGTCAGCTTATTTTCAGCTTTTCATAAACCAATATCCCCAAGTCCTTCTCCACAGGACAGCTTTCAGTGACATTATCCTATATTCTGTATTGATATTTAGGATTGCCCTGCTTGAAATACAGAATTTTGCTCTTGTGCTTGTTGTCATAATATTCACACAGGCCCATTTCATAGAATAATAGAAGCATTGGGATGAGAAGGGAACTCAAAAGATCATCTAGTCCAATACCCCTACCACAGCAGGATCACCTAGACCAAGTCACACAGGAACATATCCAGGTGGGTCTTGCACCTCTACAGAGAAGGAGACTCCACAATCTCCCTGACCAGCCTGTTCCAATGCTCTGTTACCCTCACTATGAAGAATTTTCTTCTAATATTTATATGGAACCTCCTGTGTTCCATTTTACTTCCTTCACCTTCTTCATTGCTCTATGCTGCACACCCTCCAGCAGCTTTGTGTCATTGAAGTGAGGGTCCCAGAACTGGACACAGTACTCCATCACCCTACTTCTGATCCACCCCAGGGTCTCTTTGGCCTTTATGGCCACAAAGGCACATTGCTGGCTCATGGTCATCCTCTCAGACACCCAGGTCTCTTTCTTCTACACTGCTATCCAACAGGTCAGTCCCCAACCTATACTGGTACCTGGGGTTGGTCTTGCCCAAATGCAGGACTCTACACTTACCCTTGTATTTCATTCCATTTTTCTCTAGCCTGTCCAGGTCTCACTGAATGGCAGCACAGTCTGTGGGGTAGTCAGCGACACCACACAGCTTTGTGTCGTCAGCAAACTTGATGACACTGCACCCTAATCCCTCATCCAAGTCATTAACGAAGAGATTGAAGAGGACTGGTCCCAGTACAGACCCTTGGGGGACTCTACTAGATACAGGTTTCCAACTAGACACTGCCCCACTGACCAGTACTCTCTGGCTTCTATCCTGCAGCCAGTTCACAATCCGCCTCACTACCCAATCATCCAGTCCACACTGCCTTAGTTTGGCTGCAAGAATGCTGTGTGAGACTGTGTCAAATACCTCCCAGCCATCCTGAGTTGGAGGTGAGGATGACCGCTCTATAGTTGCTCTATAGTCCTCCTTTTTACCCTTTATGAAGATTGGAGTGACATTTGCTAACCTACAGGCACCAGTCCTATTCCAATGACTTGGAAAAGATGATGGAGAGTGGCTTAGCAATTACTTCTGNGCCAGTTCACAATCCACCTCACTACCCAATCATCCAGTCCACACTGCCTTAGTTTGGCTGCAAGAATGCTGTGTGAGACTGTGTCAAATACCTCCCAGCCATCCTGAGTTGGAGGTGAGGATGACCGCTCTATAGTTGCTCTATAGTCCTCCTTTTTACCCTTTATGAAGATTGGAGTGACATTTGCTAACCTACAGGCACCAGTCCTATTCCAATGACTTGGAAAAGATGATGGAGAGTGGCTTAGCAATGACTTCTGCTGTCTCCATTAGCACGTGCGGGTGCATCACATCAGGGCCAATAGATTTATGTTGAAGCAGTTTGCTCAGCTTATCCCGAACTCAGTCCTCATCATCCAGGGCAGGCTCCTATCTTGCCTTCACTTCCTCTGGAGCTTTAGCAGTATGGGGTTTGATTTCAGGAGAGCTCCCAGAAGTATAGACAAAGGAAAATTAGGTGTGCAGTATCTGCTTTCTCTGTGTCCTCTGTCCTTAGGGCGTGCTCCTCTTTCAGCGGGAGGCCTACATTGCCTCTAGATTTAGTTTTACTTTCAATGTATTTGAAGAAGCCCTTTTTGTTACCCTTGACCTTTCTTGCAAGGTTTAATTCCAAAGAGGCCTTGGCTTTCCTGGTTGCATCCCTACATTCTCTCACCAGAGCCTTATCATCACTCCCAGTGGCCACCCCCTCCTTCCATGACCTACAGACTTTCTTCTTCCTCTTCAGTTTCCTCAGTAGGTCCCTGTTTAATCACATAGGTCTTATGGATCCCTTTGTTGAGTTCTTTCCCCTTGGGATGCACTTGTGTTGTGCTTCAAAGAAGTGGTCTTTGAATGTTAACCAGCTGTCTTGGGCCCCTTTACCTGCCAGTACCCTGTCCCATGGGATTTCCCCTAGCAGTTGCTTGAAACAGCCAAAGTTGGCCCTCCTGAATTCCAGGGTTGTGATTCTGCTAGGTATTCTTTTCCTAACTCATAGAGGCCTTGAACTTCCCCATCTCATGGTCACTACAACCAAGGCTGCCCTCAGCCTTCACTGCTTCACCCAGACCTTCCTTGTGGATGAGTATAAGATCCAGCAGTGCTCCTCTCCTAGTGGGCTCCCCCACCATTGGCATCACAAAAGTGTCACCAATGCACTGGAGGAACCTCCTGGACTGTGGCTGGCTGGCTGTGTAGGTCTCTAGCTCCCTGTCCACATGTGTGGTCATTCAATCATAGAAGGTCATAAGTTTTGTTAGGCAAGACATGCCCTTGTTGAAGCCATAGTGGCTGTGTCAAACCTGTTTCCTGTTCTCTATGTGCCTTAGCTTTTGAGAGGGTCACATTGCTGGCTCATGATCATTCTCCCATGATGCCCAGGTCCCTTTCTCCTAGCCTGGTCTCCAGCAGGTCAGTCTCTACCCTATACTGGTACCTGGGGTAGGTCTTGCCCAGATGCAAGACTCTACACTCATCTTTGTTGAATTTCAGTAAATTTCTCACCTCTGAACTCTACAGCCTGTCTAGGTCCCGTTGGATCACAGCACATACATCTGGTTTGTCAGCCATTCCTGACAGCTTTGTGTCATCAGCAAACTTGCTGGCAGTGCACTCTAATCCCTCATCCAAGTCGTTGATGAGTAGATTGAATAGTAGTGGTCCCAGTACTGACCTCTGGAAGACTCCAGTAGAACCAGACCTTTAACTGGACTGCTCCACTGACCGCTACTCTCTGGCTTCTATCCTGCAGGCAGTTCATAATCCATCTCACTACTTGGTCATCCAGACAACACTGCCTCAGTTTGGCTGCGAGGTTGTTGTGGGACACTGTGTCAGGAGCTTTACTGAAGACAAGATAGACCACATCCATTGCATTGCCATCATCTATCCACCTGGTTATGCCCTCATAAAAGGTCAAGCATGACTTCCCACTGGTGAAAGGGTGTTGTCTGTCCTTAACCCTCTTGTCCTTGATACACCTACAGACAGCACCAAGGACAAGTTTCCTCAACTTTCCAGGAATGGATGTGAGGCTGATAGGTCTATAGTTACCCATATCTCCCTTCTTGCCTTTTTTGAAGACTGGAGTGACATTTTCTATCCTCCAGTCCCTAGGCAACTCTCCTATTCCCCACAACTTGCTAAGGATGACCGAGAGTGGCCTAACAATGACTTCTGCCATCTCCCTTTGCACTCATGGATTCAGCCCATCAGGATCCATGAAAATGATGATGCTTGCTTGCAAAGTTTTAATATTTTGCTCGAGTGTAAAGTAGTGTAGTGAAAATTTCCAGATTCAACCTTATTTAGGAACTTAGAGGAAAAATATTCACACAAATACTCATCAAAGATAGTAATGTTATATTTAATGATGTTTTTTATTTCATAAGGTTAACGAGCAGCATGCTTTCATCAGCCTACAGCCCTATTAACTACAAAAGAATGCTGAATTGCTACTCAATGGATTTGCTTTCCAGAATGTGCTGCTTATCTAGAGTGATGGAATCTGGTTTTCTACTTGATCTAGTCCTCAGTAAGTTTAAAAATAACTTGTCTTGAAGCTGCAACTATTACTCAGGATGATATGGCTTTGCATCATACTTGCATACTTTTCCAAATTGTCTTTGATTCTGTTTGGGGATTCTACTAATTTGCCACAGTGAAATCTTGACTTTTTTGTAGTATAAAGAAAACAGTAATTCATAAGCTATTCTCAACACTGTGGCTTTCTTGGCTCTCAGCAAATAAATCATTTGAAGAAAACACCACCTGGAGAAGCTTGAGAAGTAAAAAAAAAAAAAATAACCACAAGAAAACCCCAACTAAACAAAAAACTCAAACCAGAAAAAAGAATTCTAAGTATTACTTAGCATCTAGACTTCCATGAGCCAATAGTACACTTCCATTGGAGTATGAATATATTGCATGGCTGTATGATGTGGAACATCATCCNACCAGCTGTCTTGGGCCCCTTTACCTGCCAGTACCCTGTCCCATGGGATTTCCCCTAGCAGTTGCTTGAAACAGCCAAAGTTGGCCCTCCTGAATTCCAGGGTTGTGATTCTGCTAGGTATTCTTTTCCTAACTCATAGAGGCCTTGAACTTCCCCATCTCATGGTCACTACAACCAAGGCTGCCCTCAGCCTTCACTGCTTCACCCAGACCTTCCTTGTGGATGAGTATAAGATCCAGCAGTGCTCCTCTCCTAGTGGGCTCCCCCACCATTGGCATCACAAAAGTGTCACCAATGCACTGGAGGAACCTCCTGGACTGTGGCTGGCTGGCTGTGTAGGTCTCTAGCTCCCTGTCCACATGTGTGGTCATTCAATCATAGAAGGTCATAAGTTTTGTTAGGCAAGACATGCCCTTGTTGAAGCCATAGTGGCTGTGTCAAACCTGTTTCCTGTTCTCTATGTGCCTTAGCTTTTGAGAGGGTCACATTGCTGGCTCATGATCATTCTCCCATGATGCCCAGGTCCCTTTCTCCTAGCCTGGTCTCCAGCAGGTCAGTCTCTACCCTATACTGGTACCTGGGGTAGGTCTTGCCCAGATGCAAGACTCTACACTCATCTTTGTTGAATTTCAGTAAATTTCTCACCTCTGAACTCTACAGCCTGTCTAGGTCCCGTTGGATCACAGCACATACATCTGGTTTGTCAGCCATTCCTGACAGCTTTGTGTCATCAGCAAACTTGCTGGCAGTGCACTCTAATCCCTCATCCAAGTCGTTGATGAGTAGATTGAATAGTAGTGGTCCCAGTACTGACCTCTGGGAGACTCCAGTAGAACCAGACCTTTAACTGGACTGCTCCACTGACCGCTACTCTCTGGCTTCTATCCTGCAGGCAGTTCATAATCCATCTCACTACTTGGTCATCCAGACAACACTGCCTCAGTTTGGCTGCGAGGTTGTTGTGGGACACTGTGTCAGGAGCTTTACTGAAGACAAGATAGACCACATCCATTGCATTGCCATCATCTATCCACCTGGTTATGCCCTCATAAAAGGTCAAGCATGACTTCCCACTGGTGAAAGGGTGTTGTCTGTCCTTAACCCTCTTGTCCTTGATACACCTACAGACAGCACCAAGGACAAGTTTCCTCAACTTTCCAGGAATGGATGTGAGGCTGATAGGTCTATAGTTACCCATATCTCCCTTCTTGCCTTTTTTGAAGACTGGAGTGACATTTTCTATCCTCCAGTCCCTAGGCAACTCTCCTATTCCCCACAACTTGCTAAGGATGACCGAGAGTGGCCTAACAATGACTTCTGCCATCTCCCTTTGCACTCATGGATTCAGCCCATCAGGATCCATGAAAATGATGATGCTTGCTTGCAAAGTTTTAATATTTTGCTCGAGTGTAAAGTAGTGTAGTGAAAATTTCCAGATTCAACCTTATTTAGGAACTTAGAGGAAAAATATTCACACAAATACTCATCAAAGATAGTAATGTTATATTTAATGATGTTTTTTATTTCATAAGGTTAACGAGCAGCATGCTTTCATCAGCCTACAGCCCTATTAACTACAAAAGAATGCTGAATTGCTACTCAATGGATTTGCTTTCCAGAATGTGCTGCTTATCTAGAGTGATGGAATCTGGTTTTCTACTTGATCTAGTCCTCAGTAAGTTTAAAAATAACTTGTCTTGAAGCTGCAACTATTACTCAGGATGATATGGCTTTGCATCATACTTGCATACTTTTCCAAATTGTCTTTGATTCTGTTTGGGGATTCTACTAATTTGCCACAGTGAAATCTTGACTTTTTTGTAGTATAAAGAAAACAGTAATTCATAAGCTATTCTCAACACTGTGGCTTTCTTGGCTCTCAGCAAATAAATCATTTGAAGAAAACACCACCTGGAGAAGCTTGAGAAGTAAAAAAAAAAAAAATAACCACAAGAAAACCCCAACTAAACAAAAAACTCAAACCAGAAAAAAGAATTCTAAGTATTACTTAGCATCTAGACTTCCATGAGCCAATAGTACACTTCCATTGGAGTATGAATATATTGCATGGCTGTATGATGTGGAACATCATCCATAGCAAAATTATTTATATTTGCGATGGGGAGATGTAATCTAGAAATGTGAAAGTGGTGAGTAGTTGAAGAGATAATAAAGCTAATCATATCTTATTTCTCAGTAGATCAATAGAACAGATGGTAACTTGAAATACTTTGTGTGCTGTGAGTGCCTGGAGCCATAGCAACCTCCACTTCATGCTGGAAATCTATTTCTGTCTCCCCCTGCTATTTTATCTTCTGTGAAAGCTGTCATCTCAGTGTCCAGAAACACACTTCAGAAGACCTGGAGACTTATTCATCGAAGAGTATTAACCTCTTTTATACTTCTATCACTGTCACATCTAACTTCACCAAAATAGTAATATGTAAAATAAACTGCATTGGCTGAGGCACAAAACCACTGCTGTCATATTTAGATAGTGTAAAGATGAAAATTCTTACAATATATTTTCAGAACAAATTGTGATTACGGGTCACAATTCATTAATAGCCAACTTAGAAATTAGTGAATTGTGATCACTAATTGTGATTACAATTACTGGTGACTTAATCACTAGCAACCAATTGACAAATGGTTTTTGTGCCTTACCTTGTTGGTGATTAAAGTGAGACCATTGAAAGACACTGACTTTCTACAAAGAAGAAATGAGTACTATCTAGAAGTCAGAATGGTATTCTTAAACGATAATACCTCACATCCTTTTCATTCTGTCTGACTTTAAATCAAAATGAATCAGTTATCTTTGAAAATCATCATGTATTTCTTTATTGAAATGCTCAGGAAGAAGAAACAGTGTTCTTTTGAGGTTCTACAGAGTTCACAGTGTATTTCTATTTATGTCTGAGTTTTAGAGCATTTAATTATGCTGGGAATTTTGGTTTAGTCGGATTCTTTTTGCTGAGATTGGTTTCAAGATCAAATAGAAGATTTGAAGGATTGTGAATCTCCCTGCTGTTCTCTGTAGTTTATGTTTAGAATAAATAGCAATTTATCAGTGCAGTTGGAAAATATATACCTTTTAGAAAGCAGACTGTTGTCACTAGAGGCAGATTTTTTTTTTGCTTTAATGGGAGTACTAACATCCTACAACCATTTATCATTAATTTTTGAACAATTCAAAGGAGATCTAAATAAATTTTCTTAATTATTCTTTCTTTATGTGCCCAGGACATAAATTTAAATCCACACTTATACTTGTCAACTCTTTCTAATTTGAAACTTTATGTGGGGGAATGACTATGTTAAATACATTCTTATTTTAAACTACACTTTATCAAGATTTTAGTTTGTTTTTTTAACTGAAATGATTTTAACTACATTTTGTTGGCAGTCTGCATTAGTCATTGTTTGCTCAAATACATTCTTTTGGTATCCTTTTTTTTTTTTTTTTCTCTGATACATTGGTTCCTATATACAAATAATAATTTTCACACAGAAACTAGAAGTTCTTCAAGTCCATTTTCCTTAGAAAAACTTAAAGATCATCTATATACAAGCACCTGCCAGAGACAGAGACACTTGTCACTAGAACAGGTTGCTCAAAGCCCCATCCAGCCTGACCTTGAATGCTTCCAAGAAGGGGGCATCCTCAGTTTAACTGTGCAGCCCACCTTGAGAAGTTTCAATCAGATATTGCTATTCTACTTTTCAGTGTGGTTTAAAAGTGCAAAATTTCTCTTTGAAATGTTGTAAAAAGTGCTGGGAAAATTGGAAAATTCATTAATTCTTGGGGCTTTTTAGTAATTTCTGTGCTTTTAAAAAGTAATTTAAAGATTGATTGGATAAATACTGTATCTTTATGTTATTATTTGTATATTTTAAGAAAAAAAGGAGTGAAAATTGAAAATAGGAAATTGAAAATAACTTTTTGGCTTATTTTTTCCTTTTTTTTGGTTTCTCTTTTAGAAATTGAAACAAAAAAACTTCATATCTTTACACTGTATATACTATTATCTTTCTCAGCACGGTAGAAATATGAATTTTCTTTCTCTTTATTTGAAAGACCTTAACATTTCTGTAATTGTATCTGAAGTCTTTACCAAAAATTAGTCTATAGTAGAAACCCCACATTTCAGAACCTGTTTCCACTGTGATATTTATGATGATTTTATGTCCTGCTTGTCATGTTGCTGTTGGAGTGTTTATTAGGCTTTTTTATTCAAGTATTTTTTGAAGCAGTATTTTTTGAAGCAATGTCTTTTTGTGTATCCAGTACCTTTACCATAATCATTTAATATTTGCTTAACACTTGGCAGCTGCTTTTATCTGAAAAAACTTTTATGGATAGGAATGTGTAACTCTATTCAATTGGGAAAAAAGAGAAAAAAAAAAATTTCAAGAAAATTAACAAGGTATCTGGGCACAAATTTATAAAAGGTTTAATTTACCAAAGCTTTAGGAGATTTATGTAATTTCTTAAGTGAAATGGTTTCCTTTGTTGCTTTTAACTTAAAATTCCTGTATTTTCTTGTCATGAAAATAAACTGCACTTAAGCAAAAACCTTATTCAAGCTCCCATTACAGATTTAACAGCAAGGCTCATGCAAACATACTTAAGCTCCACTTAAACTGTGAAGGCTTAAGCAAACAACAAATTTGAACTACATTTAGAAGTTTATTAATATGTCACTATTACAGTATTTCTTTGATACAATTGAAGAGTGCACTATTACAACTTAAAAGCAAGAATACACTATAAAAGAACCTAAAAAGCATGCTAAATACTGCATGCGTGTTAGTCCTCTGTTACAAACTTACAGCATGCTAAATATTCTCTTACTTCTGCAGGTAACGGCCCTCAATCCCAGATAAATTACCTTGGCTGGTGTCCTGACCAGGCAAGTTGTTAAACCAGTGACTTCCCCCAGCTCCAATTCTGAATCTTAGGTCCTTTATCCCCTGATTTATATGCCTATGGTCGACCATGCCTGATTGGATTATATCACCTGGGATGTTAATCTTTGTAATGAAGTTTCCCCTTATTTTTCAACAGTTTAGGTTTACTTCTGTGTGCTCTTCTTTTTACCTCTCTTTTGCTCTTTTTGGGAATATTTGGATACACAGTTGTCTGTAGCTGGTACTGAAACCTTTTTCAGGAATTTGAATAGTAGTTGGAAGAGACTCAGAGCTTATTGTTTGAGGGATTGCAGGACTCAGTTCAGATTTGGGTTCTTTGAATGATGCAGTGGTGCCCAGTTGCTCTATGGCTAATGGACAGCTCTGGGATGAGGTTTCTACACAGCTCTCCATGAGTCATAGCTGCACAAAAATGACCTCAGGGCACTACTACGCTGAATCAATTTTACAACCCTGCCATGAATTCCCTGCATGCATTAGACTTTATTGAAATATCCTGAGCCAGTCTGACCATGGACTTCTTTAATGACTCTTCTAAAGGGATTTGTTGTGGGATCTAAGAGTTTTGACTAAAATTACATTGTCAGGTAAACAGCAATGCTTGTATTTTCTATACATCCCTTTACAAACTTTTGATAGATGATCGTGTATCCTATGGTAACTTTGTTGAGCAGGGATTAAATAAGGATTTGTTTCATTGGTTTGCAGTAGATTTGAAAGTTGTATTTTCTGTATAAGAAATGATTGCTCATCACTATTGATTTGAATACTAACTTTTTATACCTTGACATCTCGACAAGTCCAATATTGCACTCTATATTGAGCACTGCATTGGTTGTCTATGAATACTGAACATGTATGGATTATGGCATTTTCTTCATCCTTGGCAATTTAAATTTACATGTAAATCTAATTTTCTATGAACAGGAAACAAGGTTAAATCCCAGTTAATCAAATATTTTCTCAGTTATTGTGTCTAAATTTTTACTTAGGAAAGAAACAAATCTTTACCTATGAATTGTAAAAGATGTATATATAGGTTCTAAGCTACAATTTTGCTTGAAAAGGCATCCCAGAATTGCCAAGTATTAAAGTAAGCGTATGACTGAAATGACACTTAAGGACTGAGTAGTAGAGAAACTTACGAAGCTAGCAGTATCATCATCAGGAAATATCAGCCAATTAAACTGAATCATAGATAAAGGTTTTATAATGACATCTGCTGTCCAGGAGAAGCAGCACTGTAACCTTGTTTAGAGAAGGACATCAACAGCAGCTTTTTTGATAAGTACAACAAATACACTTATTAACAGCTTTAACCACATGTTAATAGTTTATGATCTGTGCCCACACTAATAAATGAAGGAGCTTGTCACAGGGCTGATAAGCTGTAACTTCATCCTGTGTAATTTCAATCAAAAATTTCTAAAGACGCTTTTATAAACCAAAGTTTAAACCTTCATGTTGAAATAGCTATACCCTATTTTTTTTTACTAAAATGAATCCCTCATGAAATGAACAAGCTCTTTTGTGTATTGCCATCTTGTATACAGCAAAAGATGTCCTTTGGCTAAGGAAATAGCTCTATGATTTTGTATTTTTAAAAAATAAACTACCCTTGAAAAAATGGATTTATCCCACGAGAACACATTTTCAAATTCTGTGCAGAAAAAAATATATTAAACTAGAAAAAAAATAGTTCAGAAATGTTCAGATCACTTATTTATTAGAATATAAATATATCAATACTAGAGTCTTGCAAGTATAAAATTAGTGACACATACCTGATGTAAGTAGATTAAAGAAAAAAAAAAATTGACTGACCTGAACCTGTCAATTTACAAAAAACACTATTAATTTTATTTTTACAAATTGGAAAACCAAATTAAATGAAAACTTCAGGCAATGCAGACCTGATATGTCAACTTCTTTTGCTAACAATACTTTAAACAGCAATCTGTTGAATGTTTGTTTTTCAGAGAAAGAATGATTCTTCCCAGACTGAGTTTTCCAGTGGGTTCAGCATTCAGCAGCCTCACTAAACATGCAGATACATAGGTGCAAATTATTCTCAGTGTGAGCTCTGAGGTGTTTACATTTCTTGCGAATTTTAGTTTTCGTTAGAAGAGCTGAACACGTAGACACCTCATATAATATGGAGTTCTGTCTCCATATTATTTCCTGTCAAGATTTTTCCTCTAGAAAAATGTATTCATAAACAGGATCAGCAAGCACCAGTTAGTGAGGTATTATTTGGATGAACATTTTGGTCTTCAGGAGCCTTAACCTCTGCTCCATTTCTTGATTTGAAAGTGGCCTTAGAGCTCTATTCGTTTACACTCCCTGTATTTTCATTTAATAGGTCTTTTCACCTCCTCAAACACTATAGTCTTTCCCAGCTACAAAGGCATACATTAACTAAAGTTGTCTAGGTGGCTCAGAAAGAGACTGTGTTATGGCCTATTTAACCAGTAAGGTAAGAGAGAGCCAGGTATCCAGGCTAACTACCTTTGAGAATGCAAACTGTGAGATACATTAAGTCAAATATATTTTACAGCCATAAAGTCAAAGATCCAGTTCAAGGCATGTTGCTACCATGATTATCAATGAATGTACTGCCTGATATGGTGGAACTTGCCCAAGGGAAGGCACTTACTTGTATTGTAATCCTGCAGAGTGAAAAGAACATAAGAACATCAAAAAGACATAAGCCTCTCTGTGACAATTTTAATGAATTTATTCATACTGTTCCTCTGTACACTGTGTTATGAAAATGGCTTTTTAGGCATCTAACTGTCTCTCTGTGGCTTAGAGAGCAGATAAATGTATCCTATAAAACTGAATAGGCAGCAAAATAATGTCCATTAACATCTATGTTTTAGAACACTAGTGTATATATTAATGACTAACAGAAAACTGGTCCCTTTATCTCATGCCTAGTAAGCTATAAATTCAGTGACTCTTATAGAAAATCTCATCAGTCACATTTGACAGTATTTCCATTTCCACATTTTACCTGAAGTCCTGTCTTCTAACCTTGTCTTGCATAGATTCTAAACATAAACTTTTTTTTTTTCTGTAAGTATATGCTGTACACTGCTCTAGACATAGCCAAAACAGAGAAAAAAGCTTTTTTAAAAAAAACAAAACAACAACTCAAAAGAAGTTTTGCAACACAAGATTTGTCAAATCCAATTTAGATTCCTTTCCTTGTGTTAACAAAGCTGTAGCTGATAAACTTACACCCCCTGTTGCTGCTGCAACAACCTAAGAAAACTATGGCTGTGAACTAAATTCTTTTTTCACACTTGAAAGCATATTTTTGAGTAAACTTTCCCCAGATCAGTAGCACTGCATTGATAGAAGTGAGGAGAATGTTACCATGCAGTGGTATGTTATGGGTTGCTATGTTGCACCATTGCAGAATGAAGCTGGATTTCATTAGCCTTCTACAAGGCCATTATTGAATGATTCTATAATCTTCATTGTCATTAGCTATTAAACCATTCCAGACAACAGCATCTTACTTTGAGAACTGTGAATCGGGACGGACATTGATAAACATGATCGAGTTACAGAGGAGTAGCTATGGGATGGTGGCTCATCCAGCCAGGAGAAGGGATGAATTCAGAGGCAACAAACAGCATCCTCTACGCTGATGAAAAGAGATGGGAGGGTATGAAGGAGACATAGCTGGGCTTCTCATAGGGGTGCCTGCGAAATGGTGGTAGGGCAAGAGGCAGAACCATAAGCTGAAACACAACCAGCTCAGTCTTGAAACGAAAGTCTTTTCCCTCTAATGAAAGCTCAGCAGTGGGACTGAAGCCAGGAGAGTTGTGCTGTCACTGTCTCTGGGTATTTTAAATGTTGCCTGGGTGAAGCCCTGAGCAGCCTGATCAGGACAGGGGCTGGGACCATGACTTTCCCAAGTGCCAGCCAGGAAAATTGCCCTGTGATTTGTATGATACTCCCAAACACAGCTAAACATGTCTCAGGATAAACAAATAAACAAACAAAAAAAATCCTATAAGGACCTTGCGTAGCATTAGTTTCTTTTCTATTTCTTTAAATCCTGATTATTTTACCTTGTGCTTGCCTATGTTTTACAAGAATGCATAGAGTACTTATTTGTGTAGAATGGGTTAGTAAGAGAATTAATTGTTTCTTGTTACGTTTTCACTAATACAATATGTCACAGATATTGAACTATGAAAACTGAAAGTGAGATACATGAAGACCAATGCCATTTGCACATTATGTGCTGGAAATAGATCAATTAGAATATTCTATTGTAATTAAAAATGAATACATTTGTTTAACTTGAAAAATGCTTCAAATTCTCACAAAAATTAATGCACCTAATCTGAAGTAAACCAGAATCCAGTAAATAACCTGTTTCTTAAAATTAATTGCTTTTATAGTAGCTCAGAGCAACCTATTCCTTTGTGAATCTATGTACTCATAATTATTAATCCTTTTTCTTTAGCCAAAACTGTAAGGTGTGTACAAATAGAAAACACCCGCTGCTGATGGTGCTGTACAAGGTGGATGTGTCTGTGTCCTAGTGATGGAGTAAAATTGCAGCAGGTGTAGTGAAGGTGACAAAACAGAAGAATTAAATGAAGAATATGAAAATGTTCTGCAGTTTACTACTGTGGAAATCTAGTCAACATTCAGTTGCCAGGTTTTTACTTCATCAGGATTATTGGGATCTTGTTCAGTTAGTCATGTCGTTTTGCTATTTGCTTCAGGTTAGGCAAAGGAAACACACTTTTCTTTCTTCCCCTTATAAGTCCTTCATTTCCTCCCCTGCAGTTTTCTTCATTTTCCCCTCAGTCTGGATTCAGTCTCAGTACCATTTTATCACTATATCCATTTCTTTTCCTTCCCCTGCCTCCCCTCCTCCCCCCCTCCCCGCCTTTTTCTTTTCTCCCTAAATAGTAAAACTTGGAGAGGTGGGTGGGTGGGGAGGAGATTGTTCTCAGTTTTTATGTGACTCAGAGAATCTTTTATTCTGTCTGCATATAATTTTACAATTTCTGGGCTCTGGGTGGTGCTTCTGGGCTTTTATTTCATTTTTCTAACTGTTCTTGTTGTTCTTTGTTGATATAACTTAACATTTTTATTTACTATAAGTTTGTCCTTGTTTTTTGTATTTTGAAGACCCTGGGTGACATAACCAGGACATCCTAGTACATTCCACCAGTAATATATGTCTTTTTCTTCCCTATATTCTTTGCTGATTGCTTATTTACTCATGTTTGGCATCAAATTATTTGTTTTCTTCCTGCTGACTTTGAACATGCTTTTACTTTTTTTCTTCTGAAAGCTTTGCTGTCATCAATTTCTGAGCATCAATTTCCCTTTGAGGGAAAACTGCTAGCTTATTTCACTCCTACCTGGTGATTAGGATTGGAACAGTTCCATTTAAGGATTTTTGCTAAGTATCTCTTTAGACATATTTCTAATTTGTGTTAAAATAAGACTTTGCTGCACAATAAAACTAAAAGTGTAAGACATACAAAACATGAGTAGGTTTATACTAGGTCTTAGGGAGTTCTTCAGTATAAGAGCAGCAAGATTCTGGAATAGATTGCCTGGAGAGATTATGGATGCCTCCTACTTGGAGGTGTTCAAAGCCAGGTTGGATGAGGCCTTGAGCAACCAAATCTATTTTGAGGCCTCTACATGACAGAGACATTGGAGTCCATTCAAACCTAATCTTTATTATGAATTTTGTCACAATCCAATCTCTTCAACAAGTATTCCTAAGAACTTTTATGGGAATATTATTATGGAGGCATTAAGTGCATTTGAAAGCCCATTCACTATCCCTACAAGTCACTTAACTTCTGAATACACACAGCATCTGGCCATTTTGACTGTTAATTGTTTATATGTTTTTTCTATGTAATAGGCAATTGTTTCCTTACAATTATTCATATTACAAGTATATCTTATAGCCTCTTGTTACATTCCTGGGTTTATTATGGTTACAAATGTAGTTATTAAACCAAATTTTAAATACTGCTTCACTGCAGAACAGCTTTTAATCTACACAGAAATGATCCAGATTCAACTTGATTGCTAATCTGGCTTTCTTATTCATAAGAACAGAGAAATAGTTGTGCCTGTAACTAATTAGATGCAGCTTGAAATGTAACTAGATTGGATGCAGTCTGGACAGCCTGGATGCAAAGTAGGATTTTTCTTAAAATTTGTTTGTTTGTCTTAAATGTACAATTTTCACAGTAGATGAGATTTGCAATTTTTTCTGTGACACATAACTCTGTTTCTAGGTGGATGCTCAATCACTGGATATTTTCAAAGCTATATTGCATCTGTTTTGTACAACCTGTAGCAGGGACCTTGGAGCTAGAAAATCTTTGAGGTCTCATCCAACTCAAACATTTCTATGATACTATGATTCATCTTCACAAGAATTTTAAAGTCAGTCATGGAAGTGAACAATAGTAAGTGAACAGAAGGACATGCAGCTGTTGGAATATATCCAGAGAAGGGCCACAAAGATTATCATAATCCTCACCTGTTCTGCAAGAATGGGTTGAGGGAGTTGGAATTGTTCAACCTGGAAAAGAGAAGGCTCCGGGGGCACCTTATTGCAACCTTCCAGTGTCTGAAGGGTACCTACAAGAAAGCAGGGAAAGGATTACAAGAGTTTGTAGTCATAGGATGATCTGTAGTGGCTTCAGATTGCCAGAGAGCAGATTTAGATTAGATGTAAGGAGAAAATTCTTTACTATGAGGATGGCAAGACACTGGAACAGGTTGCCCAAGAAAATTATGAACGTTCCATTACTAACTATATCAAAGGTCAGGTGACCTAGTGATGCCACCACAAAACCCTGTTATACCATACAATTTTATAACAATCACCACAATTAATGAGATTGCAGGTGTGATCATTGTAGGAATGATTCAAAGGGTATAAGACAGGAAAGAAACATAGTCAAGACCATAAAACTTAGAAAAATAAACTTTCAGCTTTTTAAGGAACTAGTGATGGGACACCCTGATAAAATTTCTTCAAGGATAAAGAAGGAGAAGAAAGTTTTTAGCTATTTAAAATAGTAATTTTTTTTTTTGGTTTTTTTTTTTTTTTTCTTGTTTTTGTTTTGTTCNTTTTTTTTTTTTGGAGCACAAGAGCTCTTGATTGCCATTTGCAAGTGTCCTAGGTTAAAATGAAGGTTTAGATTGGTTCCAGGTTGGTGCCTGCAATCCAAGCACACAGACCAGCTCTTGCCAAGAATTTAACAGGCAATGAAGCAGCTTTGCTGAAAGTAAACGATTTATTGAGCCCACAACCAAGAAGGAAAGGAAAAAGGCACAAATAATTGAAAACAAAAACAAACCAAAAACCAAAAAAAGTACAAAACAGGAACACTATCACAATACCATTACACACACTCTGAGAGAAACGGGAGACAGCACACATAGCTGTTTTTGGATTCAGATGAGAGCCCTGGGTACAAAATACACTCTAGTCAGAGAAGAAATTCAGAACTCCATACACAGAAGTCAGTAAGGCTTCTGAGGCCCTCTTACATAATGATGCTTGTGGAAAAGTCATTTTACAGATGCCAGCTTCCCCTATATGTCTTGGACTTCCTTCTAACTCCTCTCTTCTTGGGAGTTCCTTTCACACAACAGACTCTGTATTGATTTCTCTTCCTCCCTTGCACCTCAGGGATTCTTCACTACATGAGTATGGCTAGCAGATCCTAGTCATAATCTTCAAGGCCATAACAGAATTTCAGAAGCAGGAACATACACTTCAGAACCTCAGTCTCTTTTTATTTGCCAAAGATTTAAGAGATCAGTCCCATCTGCTGTTTTTAGCACAAAACTTCTGACCAAGGAGAAGGAATGTTCAGAAGCCCAGCTCAGGACTTTTTCTCACACATTCTCTTAGTGGCAGTGCTAAGATACAGCATCTGCATCAGTGCCATAGCCCCTGGTGAACAAGCATGGGTACCATGGCTGAGAGGACCCCACTAGGGCCAATCTCGCTGTGTTTCCTTCTCCCAAGTGGTTATACCTCTGAAGGAGGGGAAGGGTTAAGGGTTCACTACCTTGTTGGCATCTTCAAAGATGATCAAGTTTCAAGAACAGTGGGGGACTAGTGGCTGCACTTCAAGGGCTCAGCTCCTTCTGCATTCCAGTCCTTGGGGAAGAGGAAGCCGTGGCTTGTCCCTGTGGTGGAACCACAGTTTGCCATTTGCAGCCAGGCCTGGCCCCTCCCAAAGCAGGCCATGGTTTCACTGTACTTTGTAGGGACTGGTGGTGGAACTGCAGCAGCCAGGCTAGGCCCTTTTCCTAGGGTGGAGGCCAGCAGAGCCATGAAGAAGCTCTGCAACTGCCAAGAGAGAGAATAATAAGAAGAAAAATCTGCAAATCCACTCCCTTTTATCATCTCTGTCCATGAATCCACCCCAGGGGTCAGCTCACTGACATAGGGGACTGATGGGAGAACTGTCTCTAACTTCAAAATAAAATCCACTTTTGGCCTAAAAGCACAAAATCAAACACCCAAAAATCTGTCTTATGTTCAAACTACAACAGCAAAAAATCAGGCAAACAAGGCAGGTAATCAGCATGGCTGGTATAGCTTTGTGAAACCAGAACATGAGATGGAAATGCAAAGGATGTGAAACCACAGATAGGTTTCTGGGAGAGAATATAGGGGTACTGCTTGGGGCTGTAGGGATGGGATCAGTAAAGCAAAGTCAAAGACAGAGCTAAATTTGGCAAGGTATCTGAAGAATAGTAATAATGGCTTCTACAGGTGTTAGTCAGAAAAGGAAGACAAAAATATCCCTCAGATATCCCTCTGATAGAAGAAACGGAGACCTGGTTACAACTGACATGAAGAAAGCTAAGGTACTCGACATAATTCATTTGCCTCCGTTTTCACAGGAATTTGTATTTCCCACACCTGTTGAGTCCCTGAATCTCAAGGCACTGAGTGACCATGGAAATGAAGCCCCAGTCAATAGAGATCAGGGTCTGACTGTCCAATGATTCTGAACATTGACAATTCAAGGACCAGTACCTGAGTCCTGTGTGACGTATCAGACATACTTGCTATGCTGCTTTCCATTGCATTTGAAAAGTCATGTCAGTCAGGCCAGGTCTGCAGTGACAGGAACATTCCTTTAAAGAACCTCTCCAACCTCAAACATTCAATAACACATTCCTTAATTCTAAAATAGTTTTTTCAAGATGTTGTTTCCATAAATACATGTGTACAGAAACTTAAGTATGTGCCAGTGAAAAGTATTTTTTTTTCTGCTGAAGATGATTTCACCCTTTTCTATGCTCTTAGTGTAATTAAAAAGTGAGAATCCACCCACACTACACCAGCAGAGAACAGAATAACATACCTTAAAAAGAATGTTAACACCTGATTTTTTTACTAATAGGGGAGGCCAAAGGATATAATTTTGCTATCTATTCTCAAACCTTAACCAATTAATTTACAGAATTTAAATTAACAAGTCTTAAAAAAGCATATTCCACTTCAGCTCTTGGTACGTGTCAGACTTGTAACATACTATAAAAACAGTCTTGGGTCATTAATTTCAAGAAGTGATAAATCATACTTAGGAACTATGCCACTAACAAAAAGCACTTATTAAACTTGAAACAAAAAAAAAAATCTTGTTTTTTTTCCACTATATGTGACTTTCTGAACACAAACTCCTTCAAATAACTATGAAATCCTATGGATGTTGATGAGTTGTCTAAGTTCCAGAGGGAATTTGTAGCATTACAATCTCTGCATTTTCTTTGTTGGGAAAAAAATAATCAAAAAAAGATGGTTCAAAAAGTGTTTGTTCTCACACACAATCTTCACTATTCTTAACAAATAATAGAAGCTGAGCATACAACTGGGGAACAGAAAAAAGAGTATTCGTTTAGAACAGTTAAATATATATACAGAAGCTAACTGACAGAGATCAATTACTATACATCATGCCAGCTGTTATCTTTTCAGGTCCAAAAATTTTTACTGTATTCTGTGAAGGACAAAGAATATGTTAAGACAAGAGGAAAGATGGAAAGATGGTTTCTCTTTATGTCCCACCAATTGTTTTAGGTTTGTTATGCCTAGCTGGAAGTTTTTTTCCGTATTCAGGTTAGTTCAGACATCACAATGTTTGCTGTTTCTGTTCTGAAAGCATTTTGCTATTTTCTAATCTTCCCTTTTTTCTTGTAGGGTAGTAGGAGTGACATGACCCAAATTCCTTATACACTTTTAGAGTCTATTATGGCACACTGTCATGGTTTCAACTGAGTCCCATGCAGCTGCTCACAACAAACCTACCTTGATGCAGGAAAATGTAAAAGAGGCTTGAGGGCAGAGACACTTATAGTGAGTGCTAGCCCATTGATTATGGTCATGGGCAAAAGACAGACTCAGACCCACAGAATCACAGGTATCTTTGGATGGCAAAGAATTTTAAGATCATTAGGTCCAACCTTCAACCCAGCACTGACAGGTCAGCAGTTAACCATGTCCATAACCACTGGGTCCATACCTTGTTGAAATACCTCCAGCCTATTCCAAAGTTTGTGAACATTTTCAGAGAAGAAATTCTTGATAATATCCAGCCTAAACATCCTCTGGCACAACTTCAAGCTGTTCCTTCTAGTCCTATTGATTGACATCAGAGCAAAGAGACTGTTTCCCCCCTCTCTCCAACCTCTTTTCAGATGTTTACAAAAAGCAGGGTCTCCTCTCAACCTTTTTTGCTTTTTTTCTTTTTAAATTTTGTGAATAGGGGGAGAAGACCCAGCTCTGAAGAAGGATGGGAAAGACTGCCTTGACAAGCCCTCAACCTGGAAAATGGTGAGACGTGGCCAAGAAAAAGCCAAGAAAATTTGGTTTGGCAAAACCAGTACTGTGAGAGCAGTGAGTTCTTAAATGAAAGTCAGGACTTTGAGGTCCAAGCTGGAAAGCATGGTGGTGACAGCCTGTGGGAAACACCCTCTCCACCCTGGGTAGAGAGGAGACTAAAGGAATTTCTCTGGAGAAAGAAAGGGTTTGTCACCACCTTGCTGCTTGAAAAAATCTGTGTCCTATACCTATTCCCCTGAGGAGCTGTTTACAGAGTTGGGATCCCTGAAACAGGCTTGTTATTATTTTGTGTATCGGAGAATGATTGGTTTGCACATTGGGTGAGGTAGTGGGAAAGGATACTTGTTGAAAATAAATTTTAGTAGTTTCCTTGAGACCAGTTCTTCTTTTTTCATTTTTTAAACTCATAAGGGTGGAACTAATCCCTTCATGTCTTTGTTTCAGTTTATCACCACATTGCTGATTTGACTAATTAGAATTTGTCCCAGGCCTGACCAGAATTTTGACCAGTGATTGTGGAGAAAGCTGGAGAAAACCAAATGTCTGACAAATTAACAGTACTTACTAAACCATGGGTAAAGTACAAGGTCAGCTCAACTTGCTTGGACATACAGTAAGAATAAATATAACAGGAGATAAGAAAGCTGAAGCAACTAAGGTAATTGGGTTGGTTTGTAGTGAATTCTGGAAAACTAACATACAAACCACATGATGTAATGGAAATTTACTGTGATGTGGTGCTGCAGGCTTGAGGGCATAAAAGGGCATTTTGCACACAATAAATTGTTGTCAGATGCATCTCTGGAGTCCATGCCTTCAGTTGCCACCACTGGTGACCCCGTGTGAGCTTGTGACCATGGTGACAGAGCAGTGGTAGCAGAGCCCAGTGTAACACAGAGCGGTGGGGGAGAGAGACACTAGGTCGACCATGTATAAGAAGACAGTGAGATAAGGTGAGCTGCTGGGAAGAAAATAGACTTGACACATAAATCTGACACATCTTGACACATAAAGGGTGCTTTGTCCATTATAACTGACGTACAACATTAAATAATCACATTACTGTAGGACAGGAGGTGAGCTACAGGGAATGTTGGGGAGCAACAGGTGTTGGGAAGAGAAATAAGTATTCGATATGATGTTACTCTTGAAATGGGTCTCCAAAGTAGTGAGCAGTGTTGACTCAGTCAATTCAGTCTGAGATGTAGGGTAAAGTTGGGGTAAAGTTATGGGATTGAGTAATGAGAGTGGATGCAGCTGAGAAATATCTGTTAACCCCCTGGTGAACTGTGTTTGAAATTATTAAAGGGCTAGAAGGGACCTCCAAGAAAAGGCTGTATGATTAGATGGCTAAGGCCTCTGTACCTTTGGCTCCCTCAGCAGAAGAGGCGATGGGAACCCTTTCTATGGGCTTGGAGTCCCATGGTAATCATGATAATCAGAGTAACATTGTCAAAAAGGAGAAGACAATATATGTGGTGTACATTGAATCAAGTGATAATGATGAGGAAAACCCCTTTGATCCAGGAAGAATAGAGGCCCCGGACTTATATCCTCCAGACCTCTACAAAATTTGGCTTGTGATTGCAAAAAGGAGGTGGCTAGTCCAGTGGAGACTGGAATTGCTGCAGGAATACCTGGACTAGCAACACCTGTCATTTATGCCCTGAATCAAGAACCTAAATGGGAAGGCTTGACATATTCCTTAATCAAAGAGTTACATTGAGCTGTGATTGATTTTGGTTTAACCTCACTATTTGTGAAAAATATGTTGGGAACAGTTACAAATTCATATGATATCATGGAAACCTGTAATCACATTAAGACTGTGGCACCTAGGTATGAGGTGATGGCTGCTGACTTTGCTGCTGCACACACGAAAGGACAGACTTGCTTTAGTTGTAATCAGCCTGGATACCTTACAGAAGAAAACTGCATCACCTTAACAACTGTCAGCAGGCCACATACAAGAGACTACAAGTCCATGGATTCCCCTGGTTTGTGATTTGTAAACAAAAGGAGAAAATGGAGATCGTTAAGGTGCACGGTTTAACAGAATAGGATTCTAGTAGATTATCTACAGGAAAACAGTTTTATTGGGATTTGATAAGGTTTGGAATTTAACTACAGATTAATTGGTTATAATTTTGCCTATGACATAGTGGACTTCCTTCTTCATGTTGTGATACTAACCCTTGGACATCATAAGGTGACTTTAAGGTGTGACTGCATGAGTGAGACATTGAAAAATCTATGGAGCAATGTGAGGGGATCCTTGAATGCGTGTATCTGCATATATGTGATTGTGCAGTTGTGAGACAGTGGGATGTTACTGTTTTGTGAGATTTTCTCCAAATGTTGTTCTATAACATGAGTTTTAAAGTGAATGGATAAACAAAAAGACCTCTCTTGGGTGTGTATTAGCACATTGTAAGGATTTTTATAACGAGAAGGAAGAAACTGCTGGTTTATATTTATAGATTCTAGAATTGCTCAAGTTGGAAGGGGCTCTGAAGATCATCTAGTTCCAACCTCTCTGCCACAAGCAGGGACAACCCCCACTAGACCACATTGCTCAAGGCCCCATCCAATCTGGCCTTGAACACTTTCAGGGAGGGTGCATACACAACCTCCCTGAGCAACCTGTTTCAGCATCTCACCACTTTCATTGTGAGAAACTTTCTCCTCACTTCCAGTCCAAATCTACCCTCTTCCAGCTTGAAAACATTCCCCCTGGTCCTACCATTACAAGCCCTTGGAAATAGCCCCTCCTCAGATTTCCTGTAGGACCCTTTCCTACTGCAGGTCCACTATGAGATCTTCCTGGAGGCTCCTCACAGCTGAACAGCCCCAACTCTCTCAGCCTGTTCCTGTAGGAGAGGTGCTTCAGCCCTCCAATCATCCTTGTGGTCCTCCTGGAAACATTTCAGCAGTTCAATATCTTTCTTTTGATGGGGGCTCCAGAAATGGACGCAGTACTCCAGATGGGTTCACACAAAAGCAGAGTAGAGAGGGATGATGCAGTTGTCTTTTTGGGCTGCATGTTGAGTTGTTCATCGACCAACACCCCCAAGTCTTTCTTCTCAAAGCTGCTCTCAACCTGTTCCCCACCCAGCCTGTATTTGTGCCTGGGATTGCCTCAACACAGGTGCAGGATCTTGCACTTGATCTTGTTGAATCTCATGAGGTTGGAACTGGCCACCCTCTCAAGCCTGTCCAGGTCCCTCTGGATGGCCTCCCTTCCCTCCATTGTGTCCACTACACCACACAGCTTGGTGACATCAGCAAACTTGCCGATGATGCACTCAATGCCACTGTCCATATCGCTGAAAAGACATGAAACAACACTGGTTCCAGTCCTTGCCCTTGAGGGATGCCTCTCATCACTCCTCTGCATTTGGACTATGAGCTGTTGACCACAACTCCCTGAGTGCCACTATCCAGCCAATTCATTATCCAGTGAGTGGTCCATTCATCAAGTCCATATTTTTCCAGTTTGGTGACCAAGATATCATGTGGGACAGTGTCAAATGCTTTACACAAGTCCCAGTAGATGAAGACTGTTGCTCTTCCCTTGTGCATTTCTGCTGGAACACTGTCAGAAAAGGCCATAAATTTAGTTAGGCATGATTTGCCTCTGATGAAGCCCTGTTAGTTACCAGTTACCTCTTCATTTTCCATAGACCTCAGCATGGCCTTCAGGAGGATCTGCTCCATGATCTTGCCAGGCATAGAGGGGAGGCTGACTGGCCTATAGTTTCCAGGGTCATCTTTTTTTCCCCTTTATAATGATGAGGATGATGTTTCCTCTTTTCCAGTCAGCAGGAACTTCACCAGACTGCCATAATCTTTCAAATATGATGGTCAGAGGCTTGGCAACTTCATTTGCCAGTTTCCTCGGGACCCATGGGTAGATTTCATCAGGCCCCATGGACTTGTACACATCTAGGTTCTTCAGATTGTCTCAAACCTGATCATCACTGAAAGTGGTTGGATCATCCTTCATCTTGTCTCCATCTTTGCCTAATGAAGTCCCTAGAGCCTTTGCCGCTGAAGACTGAGACAAAGAAGTCATTAAGCACCTCAGCCTTCTCCATGTCACTTGTGACCACTTGTCCGTTTTCCCTCCAGAAAGGCCCTATGTCATCCCTAGCCTTCCTTTTGTTACTGACATATGCAAAGAAATGCTTCTTGTTTCCCTTGGTTTCCCTCTGTCCAGATTTAATTCTATCTCTGCTTTTGCTTTTCTAATCTGTGTCCTGGATGCACGGACAAGTACTCTGTACTCCTCCCAGCCAGTCTGTCCCTGCTTCCACTGCCTACAGATTTTCTTCTTACATTCAAGTAACTCCAGGAGCACCTTTATTTAGCCATGCTTGCCTTGTGGCATTCTTGCTCGCCTTCTTCTTTCTTGGAATACACTGCTCCTGGGCTTGGAGGAGTTTATACTTAAGTAATGACCAGCTCTCTTGGATGCCTCTTCATTCAAAGACTTTATACCATGGTATCCTGCCAAGTAGATCCCTGAAGAGGGTGAAGTTAGCTCTCTTGTTATTCAGGGTTGCAAGCTTACTACATATCCTCTTAGGTACCCAAATAATCTTAAATTTAACCATTTCATGATCATTGCAAACAAGTTTGCCCTTGAGCTTCATTTCGCTTACCAGCCCCTCCTTGTTGGTGAGGACAAGGACCAGGACAACACTTTTTCTTGTTCATCTACTACTTAGATGATAAAGTTATCCTCAACACACTCCAGGAACCTCCTGGATAAATCCTGTGATGTGATCTGTTGTCTTTCCAAGAGATATCTGAGTGAATGAAATCCCTCATGAGGACCAGATCTTTCAAACTTGAAGCTGCTCTTATCTGTATATAAAGGCTCTTATCCTCCAGGTGTTGCTGGTGAGGTGGCCTTTATCAAACACTCACTGTTATCTCCCCTTTCCCAGGTTGAGGAAAGCAGGGAAGAACGCTAGGAGGCCTTCCTGGCAGAGCAAGAAGCTCCTGGACATGCTGTCACACAAAAAGAAACTCTACAAGGAGTGGAAGTGAGGACAGCTAGAATGGGGGATATAAGGACGCTTCCCAAACAGCTAGAGATTTGCTTAGGAAAGCCAGGGAACAGTTTGAATTGAACCTAGCCAGGGAGGTCAAAGGGAACACCAAGGATTTCTATGGTTATATTCATGGTAAAAAGAAGACTAGGGAAGGTGGGGGCCCCTTGGAAAGAACCAGGTGATGTGGTCACATGTGACATGGAAAAGGCTGAGGTTCTCAATGACTTCTTTACCTCGATCTTTCCTGCAAAGGTCTCCAGACACACTCCTGGAGTCATGGAAGATAATGGCAGGGACTGAAAGGAAGAACCACCCATCATAAGTGAAGATCAGGTTCATGATCACCTAAGAACCTGAAAGTGTTCAGGTCCATGGGACCTGAAGAGATACATCCACGGATACTGAGAGAACTGGCAGATGAGGTTGCTAAACCTCTATTATATTGCAGAAGTCATAGCAGTCTGGTGACGTCCCCACTGACTGGAAAAGGAGAAACATAACTGCTACTTTCAAAAAGGGTAGGAAGGAGGAGCCAGGGAACTGTAGGCCAGTCAGTCTCAACTTTGTGCCTGGTAACATTATGGAGCAGATAATCCTGCAAGCACTAGTGAGACAGGAGAATGGTGAAGGGGTGATTTGGTATAATCAACATGGCTTCACCAAAGGCAAATCCTGCCTGACAAAGCTGGTAGCCTTCTATGCACAGGCTATAACTTTTATGGATGAAGGGCAGGCAACTGATGTCATTTACCTGGACCTGAACAAAGCCTTTGACACTGTCCCACACCACATTCTGGTCTCCAACCTGGTGGAACATGGGTTTGATGGATGGACCACGAGATGGGTAAAGAGCTGGCTTGATGGCCGCACCCAGAGTGGCTGTCAATGGGTCCATGTCCAAGTGGAGGCCAGAAATTAGTCCTGGAACCTGTCTTGTTCAACATCTTTGCTGGTGACATGGACAGAGGCATTGAATGCACCCTCAGCAAGTTTGCTGACAACACCAAGCTGTGTGGTGCAGCAGACACGCCGGAGGATAGGGATGCCATCCAGAGGGACCTTGACAGGCTGGAGAGGTGGGCACAAGCCAAGCTCATGAGGTTTAACAAGACTAAGTGTAAGGTCCTGCATATGGGNCACAAGCCAAGCTCATGAGGTTTAACAAGACTAAGTGTAAGGTCCTGCATATGGGTCAAGGCAATGCAAATGCACAAATACAGGCTGGGCAGTGACTGGCTGGAGAGACACTGACTGAGGAGAGAGACTTGGTGGTGGTTGCGGATGAAAAGCTCAACATG
>VZRI01010704.1:1447966-1471191 GCA_013397515.1 Upupa epops | reverse complement strand
CTGGAGCGGCAGGAGTGGGGCACAGACACCTCATTTAGTTTGCCAGCCCGTTTTCCTCCGCAAACACGAGCAGCCTACCTGCTGTACCTTGTTTGCAATGCAGTAGAGGGCTTCAAAGCTGCTAAGGGAATGCATTTCAAGTGGTCTTCCTGCTACGGAGCACGTGGCCAGCACAGTCACCCGACCGTGTCAGGCAAACGTCTACAAATGAAGGTAGGCTGCTCGAAAACAGAGAGAGGGGTGAACCTTGGGAGGTTTGCAACTGCAGGAAGCGTCACATCCAGCAGAAGGCAATATGTAGTGAATCATAGAATCCTTAGGGATTGAAGGGACCTGGAAAGATCAGCCAGTCCAATCCCCCTGCCACAGCAGGATCACCCAGACCAAGATGCACAAGAACACAGCCAGGCGGGGCTGGAACGTCTGCAGAGAAGGAGACTCCACAACCCCCCTGGGCAGCCTGGTCCAGTGCTGCAGGACCCTCCCTGGGAAGAAGGTCCTGCTGAGATTGAGAGGGAACCTCCTCTGTTCCAGCTGGCACCCAGTGCCCCTTGTCCTGTCCCCAGATGCCCTTGAGCAGAGCCTGGCTCCATCCTAGTGAGTAGGTACTGCTCTGCTTTTGAGAGCATGACAGATGATTTGCAGGCACAACACAGGCTCTGTTTCCACTGTTTCCTCTCCAAGGCAGGAAGGACCTCTGTAAGGTCTACACTTTCCTGTTGCTCTATTGAACCTCGTCCGCTGAGAAGGGGGGCAGTTGAGTGTGTTATAGTAGCGTCCTCTCAGGTGTAATACACACGATCCATAATCATTCAATAGTGTGAGAGCTCAGCTGCAGTGTTTGTGGGGAAGGATTTACTTGGCTTTCATTGCGGTAACTGCGACCAATTGTAATTCTTCTCCCCCTCTGCTCTGCACTGGTGAGGCTGCATCTGGAGGACTGTGTCCAGTTCTGGGCCCCTCAGTTCCAGAAGGACACAGAGCTGCTGGAGGGTGTCCAGCATAGAGCAATGGAGAGGATGAAGGAAGGAGAGCAGCTCCCTGATGAGGAAAGGCTGAGGGAGCTGGGGCTCTGGAGCTGGGAGAAGAGGAGGCTGAGGAGACACCTCATTCCTGTCTCTGAATCTGTGAGGGGTGGGTGTCAGGAGGATGGACATTGAAGGGGTGAACATGTGTTCTGGACCTTCGTGCTAGGCACCAGCCAGGGACTTGAGAAAGGAGAACTTCCTGGCAAAAACAGGTGCTCCCCAGGCTGGTGGGAATTAGCTTGGATTCAGGCCCCTCAGTTGTTCCAAGGATGGAGCCTGCTGTGATTTTCTTCTGAGCAGCATAATGGCCTGCGAGCTGCAGCTCTGTGAGGACAGGGGGATCTTCCTGTGCAGTGTCCTCTCAGCTGAATTAGCTCTGTGAAATGCTCTGAGAGAGGTTGGTTTTCAAGAACATCGATGTTCCAAAATCCTAGTGCATCTGACTGCCTTCTCAGAGCCTCTTGCTTCCCTGAATCAGCTGGGATACGGTATCCTTTGTTTTCCCTGACACTGCAAACAGGTTGAAACGATAGATGAAAGGGGAGTGGGACAGAGCTGTGAGCTAGTGCATTAGCCTTTCCCTGCTGGAGTCCGGGGTTTCGCGTCTTTCTTCGAGCAAACGTGAGAACAGGTTTAATAGTTTCTTTCTGCATCCTTTGTGGACAGTTGGCAGTATCACAGAGCTGCCAAACACCCTGGAAAAGCAAAGCCCGGCACTTGGGGACGGGAAATCGGCCACTGAACGATGCTCAAGTGGAAGGCAGAGACACGTGGAGGGACGTGCGCAACGCCTTCCTCTGGGCATCTCTAGAAAGGCCTGGCTCGTTACACACCGAGGGCTCCCCCTAATTAAGGAGAGTAAGAAAAAAAAGGTCGCTGAAAGGGCTGACTGGTTTTTCTTTGGGAAACGCGTTAGACAATGGGAAAGTAGATGTCGTCCTGCTCTTCCAGTTAATTTACACTGGCTCTCCCAGCCCGCCGCAAGAATTTACGAACCTGGAAGAACCCTAAGTCCCTTAACAAAGTAAACAGACTGTAACTCAGCCCCGGGTTGTTCCAGGGACCCACCGGCGAAGGGCTCGGCTGGTGGTTGTTTTTAAGCACAGGGGCAGAGATGATTCAGTACAGAGTGTGGTGGCTCTTTTCTCAGGGGCGAACGGTGCGCGTTACCGGAGTGAAACCCTTAGAATGAACTTCCACAGCACAGGGAACCTCAGCAAACAGAGCCCACCAGCTCTCAGCTTGTGGCTTCTCTTTGCACGCACGGGGACTCTCGGTGGAGAGGGGACTCCCGGCCTGTTGTGCTCTCGGCTCATGGCTCAGACTTCACCGAGTGGCGGTGGGGCTCTCCTCCCCCAGGCTTGACAAACTCGGAGCATTGACAGCCAGAAGATGAAGCAAGAGTAACTAAACCCTTCTTATGTCAGGCCCCTATTTTAATCTCCTCCAGATGATCCGAGCCATCCTCGTTAGTCTGTAGAACACATCGTCTCCCTCTGAATGTGTGAGGCACTTGAAAGAAAGTTTTCTGCGCTGGATACCAGACGACCTTGGTGTGATAGACTGCGGGGTTGGGTGACACTGCGCACTCAGTGCTATTCAACACTTTGCCTGAAAGGGAGGAAGGAATGGATTTATTGACTTGTGACTTTGACTCAGGCCTGCGTATCAGGACTGTTATTATGTGGAATGATTAGGCTGCAGTGTCAGGGACAAGTTAAACTAGAACAACAAAGGACCTCCTTAACCTTTACCTGGACACAAGGCCATTCATAATGACTTGCATGGGTTGAAAAACTAAGTGGATGGTGAAGCGCTCGATACTTGTGCGGCTACAGCAAAGGAAGGGAAATGGAAGAGATGGATTGCTACGGGGCTGGAACGTAATTCAATTCTGCGCGGTCCTGTTTCGACTCCTGGCTTCAGCTCCGTGGCAAAATGTGCCAAGAGTGGCATCGTTTCCTTCCGAGTGAAGCAGGAATTTCAAAACTGGGTGCTGCAGGTACCCGCCTGGGAGATGGCTGGGTATTCGTGTGGTATAGCAGGTAGTGCTGTCCCCAGGGCAGCTCTCCTCACATGGGCTGTGTAGGCACAGCCCGGTGATGAAGGTCCCCCAGTGGCAAGGGCAGACTCCTCATAAGGCCAGGGGCACACGCTCTGTGAGTCCCTATCACTCTGTCTCTGCCGTAGCGAGCTCTGCGTGCACGTCCTGATGCAGCAGTCCATTTGTTGAGGTTGGCTATATATATATTTATTTACTTTTTATATTGGATATATAACAAGAACAAGGCTCCTGTTCTCAGGAGGTGCCAAATCAGGAGCGGATTCTTTGCAGCAGTGAAAGCTCATCTGTTTGCATCGCGCAGACCCTGCAGCTGGCTGCACCTCGCAGGCTCCTCTTCCTCCTGACAGTGTTTATTGCTGACACTCCACTGTGGGACCCCAGGCAGTGTCCTGTGTGCGAGGTTCTTCTTCCAGGGAAGCGTTTTACAAGTCGTTGTAGGAATGTCTGCGGAAAGACATGGGAGTAAGCGGTGTCTGACATGAGACTTGGAGGAGTGATGCGAAATACATGTCTTTGTGGGGATGTCTCTAAGAACTGTCTGTGGAGGGAAAGAGACACTGGTTTCCAGTGAGATGCTTCTCAGCCTCTGAGCTCAGTGCTCCTGAGTATCCTGAAGTTGCAGAGCTTGGAGACCCCATAGCCAGCATCTCGTCTTTGCTCCTGTGTAGCATAAAGGAAACTCTTCTCCTCCGCCTGGAATGATGTGATGAGTGGGAATTTGTGTTTCAAATGTTAGGCAGAACCTAACACCGTACACGAGAACCAACAGAGCTGCTCAGCGAGGAGGAAGAGGTGCAGCCTGTCCAAGATAACTCCGTAGGGGAAGAGCTTTACAAGAAAGCTCCCAGGAAAAAGCAGACAGAATGGGTTGTTTTACTCAGATCCCCACAGTGTTTACAGGGTTTAGTGTCTGCATTGGTTTTTCCCCCCTAAGTGCTGACAGCTCTCCAAGAGCAGACCCGCTTTGCTGCATTTCAGTTGAATTCTGGTTTCGTTGGTGGCCCTTCAGCTGGGGTGATCTGAGAAGTTTCCACGTGGTTGCCCTGCAGGAGGTCACGGAAAGCTCTGAGGGGGAGCTCCTTCCCATAGTTTGTTCTCTTCAGATCAGGCATCTACTTCTAAAAGCCAATGGCCTCTACAGGCACCGAAAGATCAGCAACAGCAAGGGATTTCAGACAGATCTCTGTTTTGTGTCGGGAGAGGCTAGAGGGGATGTTCCAAGCAGCAAGCAGAGGAAGCATCCCACGCTTGCCAGGTTGGCAGACTCCTTCCACCTGTTCTGTTTCCAGGTGGATGCTGCGTGTTGGTGCCTCTGACTCAAAGTGCAGCGGGTGTAATTATTTGATTTCTTTTAAAAAGAGATTATTACACAAAGAAGCCAGCAGAGCAAAGGAGAGGAAAGGTGTAATCAAAGGAATTATTGAGGGAAGCTGAAGGGAGAACAAAGTCAATACACAAAGAGGAAGATATTGAGAAGAGCAAACACTTTAAGCCAGGAGAGATGCACAGGTGCTGACGGGCATGTGCCTGTTGCTACTGGAATGGAAAAGGTGATCCCCAACCTCCCCTGCCAGCCTTTGGGGTCCCCTGGCAACCGCACTGCCGGTTGCAGTTTGAACCCTCCTAAGCTCGTGCTGGTTACTCAAATCCTGGCGTCTAGCAGGTACAAGATGCAAGGTCAGGAGGAATGGCCTGGAGTAGGGTATGAGTTACACACCCCAGTGACGTGACCAGCTTAAAACACCAGCCTGTCTTTTCCCAGGCTGCTCTGGTCTCAGCTAAGGCAGTCATGGTCTGGCTGTGCGCTGAGGCTGGCAGTGGAGCAGAGCCACTTGGTGCCGTGGCAGCAGAGGCTGCAGGGTTTGGAGCTCTTCCTCTTTCTGACACCTAACATAGGACACTGAGATGGAGGGAACCTCGGGGGAGGTCATGGTGCACATCCCTCCCTGCTGAGGGAGCATCTGCCCTTCTAGCAAGAGAAGCTCCACGTGGCTCTTGCCAGTCTTTTCCCGAGCTCCTCTGTTCTTGCAGCTGGAAAGACTTTTCCTAACGGGTGACTGGAATCTTCTTTGCTGACAGCTTTTTCTTGTGCCTTTGGTCATGGGCACGGAAAACCGCTCGCTTCTTTGCCGTAGCCTTTTGTACCCTCAGAGACTGTTTTCACATCTCCTTTCAGTCTTCTCTTTGGAGAACAACCGTGAACCCCCCTGTGTTCAGTCTCTCCTTACAAGCCATGGTCGTCAGACCTCTGCTCGTTCTCCTCCTTCCCTCTGAGCTCTCTCCAGTTTGGCAATGCCTTTCTTGAGGCATGATGCCTGCAGGAGCACACAGTGCCCTGGGTGCCCTCGGCCAAGCGTGGGCATTGCTTTAGGAGCCTTGGGGACTCCCCTTCTGCTTAAGCCTTGGGTATGGTGTCTGCCTTTTCCTCAGCTGCACGTGACTGTCAGTGTGTGTTCAGGCTGTGATCCACAGCCCTTGGTCCTCTGGTTTCTCTTCAGCAGAGCTGCTATCCTGGTAATTGTCTCCTCTTGTGTAGGTCAATGCACAGGGTGGATGGAGCAAACACCGGCTCCATCTTCCCCTGCCCCCAGACCCACTCAGTGCTAATTTTATGCCTTTCCCACTTGGTGCAGAGCCCCTGTGTTGAGGGAGTGTTGAACAGCAAACGGCTGGGCAGAGAGCTCTGATGAAGTAGTAAGGATAAAGCACCATGGCGGGTGCCGCAGCCAGCAGCAGGACACGAGTGTGGGTTCAGGTAGTCAAGCGTCGGACTTTACTATCATTAATTGTTATTCCTTTGAAAATCAAACCCTCTTAAGCCACAGGAGAGTAAATGGCAGCTCTCGCTTAGTTCTGCAGCAGATTTCTGCCCAAGCTTGAGCAGCCTTTGCCTGCTGTGTACTTTTTTCTTTCAGAGATGAGGCATGCTCACGGGATGCTTTGGCTTTCTCCCCGTAGCCAGCACTGGTGAGGCTTCACCTCATGTTATGTCCAGCTCTGGGCACCTCAATGCAAGAAGAACGTTGAGGTGCTGGAGCACGTCCAAAGCAGGAACACAAGGCAGGGCCTGGAGGACAGGTGTCTGAGAGAAATGGGGTTGTTCAGGCTGGAGAAAAGGAGGCTGAAGGGAGACCTCATCACTCTGCACAACTACCTGAAAGGAAGTCGTGGGGGTCGGTCTCTTCTCCAAAGTCCGTAAAAGTAGAACAAGAGGAAATGGCCTCAAGTTGTGCCAGGGGAGGTCTAGAATGGACATCAGGAACAATTTCTGCACTGGAAGAGGGGTCAGGGGGTGGAACAGGCTGCCTAGGGAGGTGGCAGAGTCACTGTCCCTGGAGGAGTTTGAAACCCATGTAGATGTGGCACTAGGAAGCAGTTCAACAGGCAGGGTAGGGTTGGCTCCATAGTTGGGCTAGGGTGTTCTTGGAGGTCTCTTCCAACAGTTAGGGTTCTGTGAGATGAGCAGGGTCTGGTGCTGATCCATCACCGGGCAACACAGATGAAGGGGCAAAGAACAGTTATCTGGAGCTTTTGGCCTCCAGACAGGTCACTGCTGAACTCCTTTTTTAGTAGTTTTACCAAAAACCCCTTTCTTTGTCTCAAAACCTTGTCTGGTAGATACTAAATACCCTTGGGCACATCTACCTCTCTTTTCCTATAACCAGAGGGGTATATTTAGGGGCACTGTTTGTGTGTGTGCTCCCCAGCCAGCAAACAGTAAGGTTCAGGGCGCCTGGCTGAGGCAAAGGCTCCTCCGGGGGAGCCAGCACATCAAAACGCTGCTTCCTCTAGCAGAATAATGGAGATCTCGTGCAGCACCTTCTAATTTTTCAAACAGGACAAAGTGCAATTCCAAATTAACCAGCACACCTCCACCTTAATTTTTCATTTTACTTAACCTCCGTGTCTGTTTTCCCATCTGTAAAACCGAGATAATACTTACCTAGCTCACAGGGATGTTGTGAGGATTAATTAATTGGTGTTTGTACAGTGCTTTCAGTATGCAAAGAGCTATATGTGCTAAGTATTAGTTTTTAGTTTAAATGCAGCTGAACAGGGTTTGAATGCCGGCAGAGAGCTCTGTCACTGACACTAATCTATCACGGTGTGGCTAATGACTCAGCTTTGGGAGCCAGGCGGACCATTTTCTTATTGTGTGCTGTAATTAGCCAATATCAATAATAAAGAGCCACCCACCAGTGCCAGCAGAAACAACACCTTTGCAACAACTGCAGCCATTGACCACTGTGGGGCCACTGTGGGAATCCCAGCCTGGGTCCCTCACCGTTGGGATCAACCAGAAGCAAATGGATCGTCCTCAAAGCTCAGCCATCGCAGGTGGGGATGAAGAGTATTCGCAGAGCTGGCAGAGCACTGGGGTGTGCCACGGGAAGAGGGACTTCAGAGGATAGAATCCTTAGGGATGGGAAGGGATCAACCCAGCCACAGCAGGATCACCCAGACCCAGTGGCACAGGAACACAGCCAGGCAGGGCTGGAACGTCTGCAGAGAAGGAGACTCCACAACCCCCTGGGCAGCCTGTGCCAGTGCTCTGGGACCCTCCCTGGGAAGAAGGTCCTGCTGATGCAATTATGACCAGAGCGTTGGGGTGGGAGGTGGGGTGGGTGTAGGGCTGCCTTGTGTTCCATGTGGCATTCAGCCTGGATTTTGCAGACGTAGCTGAGGGCAGGTCTCTGAGCAAAGGCGACTGGCTAGCTGGAGCAGGCTAGTTAAGAACCAGTGATACAGGGCTAGGAGCTCCTTCCGATAAACACAAGCAGATAATCTATAATTTTCCTCCAGGCTGCAGATTTATTTCAGTTTTAGTAGTTCTTATTCACATTCATCAGGGGTAATTAATGAAAGATACAGGAAGGCCAGCACGCACCTAGGATGCTCCGTTTGAATGATGTCGAGCTGTTTGGTCTGTTGGTTCCCTACCTCCAGCCTGGTGCAGCGTTGTCATCCTTTGCTTTACAACGCAGTCATTATATCCCTAAACCACATTGTGATCCACTGTGGCTTCTGTTTACGACTCCCGAAACTCCCACTCCATATATCACCTGCCATAAAACCCATCAAACTGCTGCTAGTAAAATGGTGCACAGTGGTCTAAGCAGGAGCCAGGCAAATTGTGTGCTACCCTACTGTGGTTAATGAGAGTGAAAATGTGGTTAGGGTTTTATTCAGGCGACGTTCATTTGCAGGGCCATTGTAGTGAGGTGGCTAAGAAAAGACTTTTGTTAACCTGAGTGACAATAGATTTCCCATTGTGTGAAGGCGCTGAATGCAGAGCTGGCCAAGTTACACATCAAGTGTAAATAAATCAGCCCGGGGCCCTGAATGGCCATATTTTTATGGCTCGGGGTCTGGAGAACTAATTAATGCGCTGGGATGCTACGGTGGCCGTGTGAGACTTGTTACCAGAATTTAAACCGTTGAGGAGCGGTGCACACCAGTTGTTGACAACTAACAAGGCTCTGAGCCAGCGATGTGCTCTGGGGGCCAAGAGGGCCAGCAGCATCCTCGGGGGAAGCAGAAGGGGGTGCTTAGCAGATGGAGAGAGGTTCTACTCTGCACTGGTGAGACTGCATCTGCAGTACTGTGTCCAGTGCTGGGCCCCTCAGCTCCAGAAGGACACAGAGCTGCTGGAGGGTGTCCAGCACAGAGCAATGAAGAGGATGAAGGGAGGAGAGCATCTCCCTGATGAGGAAAGGCTGAGGGACCTGGGGCTCTTGAGCTGGGAGAAGAGGAGGATGAGGGGGGACCTCATTCATGTCCATAAATCTGTGAGGGGTGGGTGTCAGGAGGATGGAGCCAGGCTCTGCTCAAGGGCATCTGGGGACAGGACAAGGGGCACTGGGTGCCAGCTGGAACAGAGGAGTTTCTCTCTCAATCTCAGCAGGACCTTCTTCCCAGGGAGGGTCCCGGAGCACTGGACCAGGCTGCCCAGGGGGGCTGTGGAGTCTCCTTCTCTGGAGACGTCCCAGCCCCGCCTGGCTGTGTTCCTGTGCCACTGGGTCTGGGTGACCCTGCTGTGGCAGGGGGACTGGACTGGATGATCTTTCCAAGTCTCTTCCCATCCCTAAGGGTTCTGTGATAAAAACTAATGAGGTTGTACATGTCAGGAAGATGGTTTTGCCTCTTGTTTTCTGTTTGAAGGCTGTAGGAGGTATACGTGTGCGCCATACAAACTCAACTGCATCCCAGCGCTTTTTTGACTGTAGACCTTTCTGTTCCCTTCGCCCTCTTGGGAAGGAGATGGTGGTGTGTGGGACCGATGGCTGGGGCCAGCTGACTGTCAGGCTGGGCATGAGGACAGTGCAGTAGCTTGTGCCACGCGCTGTAGCCGTGCCTCTGGTGGGACCAAAGCTCTCAACAGCAGCACTTGTCCCCTCCTGGAGCAAACAGGTAGGGGTTTAAATTCCCTGTCCAAAGGAAGGCTGTCATCTCACAGAATGCTTCAACAACTGAAAAAAAAGGCCACTGAGGCCAGCAGAGCTTTGCTCGTGATGACAATTAAGCCCAAGATTAAAACCTCCTCCTCGTTAGGTCCGAGTGCTGTACAGGTTGTCAAAGCCCGTGTCGGTTATTGTTTTCCACTCTTCTCATCATGTTCCTGCTTGTAGTTGTCTTGTTCGTTCATGTGTAGTGCAGGCTTTCGTTTGTACTTCTGTTGTGGTGGGTTGCCAAGCCCCCTACGTGTGAGTATACAAGCCCATGTCTTCCGTGCTGCGTGGCTTCAAGGCGGGGGAGCTGAGTCTGACTGGAGATTGAAATTCAGGTGTGTTTTGCCCTAGCTGAAAAGCTGATTTCCCCTTCCCAGCCAAAGGAAAGTAAAATAGAGATGAGTGAAACAGTGGGAAGGTGTCCAGAGCAGGGCCACGAGGATGAGGGGAGGGCTGGAGCACTGCTCCTGCGGGGACAGGCGGAGAGAGCTGGGGCTGTTCAGCCTGGAGAAGAGGAGACCCCAGGGAGGTCTTAGAGCAGCCTTCCAGTCCCTGAAGGGGCTCCAGGAGAGCTGGGGAGGGGCTGTTTGCAAGGGCTTGGAGTGGTAGGAGCAGGGGGAATGGTTTCCAGCTGAAAGAGGGGAGGTTGAGACTGGAAGTCAGGAGGAAATTCTTCACGCTGAGGGTGCTGAGACCCTGGACCAGGTTGCCCAGGGAGGTTGTGGCTGCCCCCCAACTCCCTGGCAGTGTTCAAGACCAGACTGGCTGGGGCCTTGAGCACCCTGGTCTGGTGAGGGGTGTCCCTGCTCATGGCAGGGGGGTTGGAACTGGATGCTTTTTCAGGTCCCTTCCAACCTGACCCACTCTAGGCATCTCTGAATTCGGCGGCTGTTTTGTGCAGTGCTTGACTGTTCCTGCTGCTGAACAAAGCTCTGCACTAAACGAAAGGGGAGCGTTTGTAAAACAAACCATTTGTAGGCAAAAAGGAAAGGCAGCCGTAATGAAATTGTCGGTCTCAGCGGAATGCGACTGGATTGTACCGGGCTGGCAGAGAAAATCAGGCTGGCTCCTTCAGAGGAAATCTGATGTCGATTGAAGCGTCGCATTGAGGAGAACAGCACCACAAGAGGGGAAATTAAACCATAAAAAGTGCATTAAGATAATGCTAAGGATCTAAGCACCGCAAGAAACAAAGCAATCTGGAGTTAAGATAGAAACTTTATCCTCAGTGCGTCCTCCCGGGTCACAGGATCGCAGATGCCACCAGGAGTGATGGGGAGGGGACCGGAGGTGTGCGCAAGCTGCAGGGTTAAAGAAAGATGCTAAGTCAAGTGGACCTTCTCGCTTCACAGATCCTCTCTGCTGTAAATTCTGCACTGTAGCTGTGTAATCCATGGAATAGAAGAAGTTTTTAGTGCCTTGGGTTTAAAATGTTTGCTCTGGCTAGCCTGGTGGAGCTCACACAGCCATAGAGGGGTGCTGGCTTGTTCCGTGTCTCAGGCACCACCAAGAGATGAGGTAGTTTGTGAATGCTTTGGTCTTGTGGTCAGTTCTGTCACCATTAACACCTCTCTAGCAGGGTCACCACTAAACCCTTTCTCTAAGCACCAAGTCTAAATGACTTGTAAACACATCCAGGGATGGTGGTGACCAAGCACCTCCCTGAGACTCTTCCAGTTCCTCACTAGTCTTTCTGTGAAAGTGTTTTCCTCATGTCCAGCCTGAAGGTCCTCTTGTGCAGCGTGAGGCCATACCCTCTATTTCTATCACCTGTGAGAAGACACCAGCACCCATCTCTCTACAGTGTCCCTTCAGTAGTTGTAGAGGGTGCTAACATCCGTGAGCCTCCTGTTCCTGGGGCTGAACAGCCTCAGCTTCCTCAGCCACCTGTATCTGTCAGCAGTCTCTTCCACGTGCTTCACACAGAGGGGAAGCTGCTGTCCTGTTGTTCTCTCCTGTTCTGTTCCTTAACCATAGGGACCTACGCCTTGCAGTCAGTCTCCGAGAGACAGTGCCTAGATGTCAGAGGCAGACGGAGACCTGGAGAACCGGGTAGAACATTTCACTCATCAAGAAACTGGAGGGAGTATTGAAGAGAGCAGGAGCATCAAGAGAAATAAATAAAACATAGGCGTAACCCCTAAACGCAAACGTACTCGCGCGTTGACCGCCATCAGAATCCCGGGTGAGGCAGATGGGAGAGGTTTAGCGCGGTACAAGTCATAGCAGTGACAGCCTTGGGACGCTGGCTGCCCTGCTCTGTAACAGCCTCAGCCTTGTACTGGTTCCACAGAGGAACAAGCGCTACGTAGGCGCTCTAACTGTTGGGTTAAACGAAGACTCCCTGCTGCGAGCCCAGCTCTCCGGCGACTATCACGGTGCCATAGGGTGCCCTGGTCCATCTGTGTAAATAACAGGGAGAGATTTTCTCCTGTTGAAAATACCTGTGCTAAAAAAAACCAGAAGTGCAGCAATAACTGGAGACTTCAAAGGTCTGACTTCAAAAGATCGCTAGCATTCTGCTCGATGGGACAACATCTTAGGCACACATGCTTTTTCGCTGCTAAATGCCTTCGTAATGAGCTTGGGTTCAGGTTTGGTGAGTCGGAGCCAAGGAACTCTGTTTTATTCTATTTGCTGGGAAATGAACTAGCTCTGAGTAATTAGGAAGGCACTTTTATTAGCATCTATTTCATAAAGATTGTTTTTTAATCAGAGTCAGAACTTGCTAGAAATGATTCTTTTTATGGCAGGAGTCTCTTGAATGGTGCAGACGGCCGTGGGGCTTGACCCACAGCAAACTGCACACTGAAGGCAGTGCTATCGCTATTAATCTGTAGCACTCTGAAATCACCCAAGGACGGTGGTCCCGTAAATAACGCGGCGGCGGCTCGTAATGACTGCAGTGTGGTTTACTGCGTGATGCCACCCTGGGACTAAATTATAACTGCCTGTGCTTTCGTGCACCGTAAAGAAGACAAGACACGAGGAGCCCTTTCCCTCAGCGTCACAAGATGTGCAGAAGTGAAGTGGAGCTACCTCAAGGCCACGGGGGAAGCTGGAGGACAAGTGAGGGGCAGGGTGTAGCGCTGTGAAGGTACCTCAGACTGGGAGAGAAGATTTTGCTTTGATTCTGTACACAGCAGCAGGATCCCCCAGACCCAGTGGCACAGGAACACAGCCAGGCGGGGCTGGAACGTCTGCAGAGAAGGAGACTCCACAACCCCCCTGGGCAGCCTGTGCCAGTGCTCCAGGACCCTCCCTGGGAAGAAGGTCCTGCTGATACTGATAGGGAACCTCCTCTGTTCCAGCTGGCACCCAGTGCCCCTTGTCCTGTCACCAGATACCCTTGAGCAGAGCCTGGCTCCATCCTCCTGACACCCACCCCTCACAGATTGAGAGACAGGAATGAGGTCCCCCCTCAGCCTCCTCTTCTCCCAGCTCCAGAGCCCCAGCTCCCTCAGCCTTTCCTCATCAGGGAGCTGCTCTGCTTCCTTNTGGCCACTAGGACCCCAGGTCCCTCTCTCCTCCCCTGCTCTCCAACAGGTCAGTCCCCACCCTCTCCTGGTCCCTGTGGTTGTTCTTGCCCAGACGCCAGGCTCTCCCGTGCCCCCTGTGGTTCTTCATTAAGTTTCCCCCTGCGCAGCTCTCCAGCCGCCTGTCCAGGTCTCTCCGCAGTCGGGTGCTCTTCTCCTGTGCAAGCTGAGAGAAACCCTGACAAATTGCCTCATTGCATCACACGGGACAGGGAGGCCCAGGTGCTCCCCGATCAGGTGTGCGTGCATAATCACTCCCCAAATAATCACTCTTTTGAATCATTTCACCCCAAATCTTGCAACTTCAACTTATTCTCTGCACACGCTTCATAAATCTTCGCGGAGAGCGTGAATCGAGTTTCAGAGCTGCAGGCTCAGGGTCTTGCTGGGTTTATTCAACGCGAGTCTTTCTTTATCGACATCAAGGCGCATTAGTGGTTGTAGCATCCAGACAAAGGAAAGCAGCTCGGAATCATCTATGAACGATCTCCCAAAAGGGAATGCAGACTTTCTCCCGGGTCTTTCAGGCTCTCCCTCGTCATGTTAAGCTGATGTAATAAACTCATCGAGACTTTGCGATGCTCTCGGTGGTTGCTTGTTCCCAGGCAGGGAAACAGAACAACACGAACAGGAGGGAGGAAGCAGAGAGGGCTTTGGAGCTGTAGGATCTGAAGGAGCCCAGCAGTTTTACTCCATGTTATTGCAAGTATTTTCTGCAGAGCACACAAGTGTTTTCGGCAGTGCTCTTGAAAGAGGGTTCATAGAGTCCTTAGGGATGGGAAGGGACCTGGAAAGATCATCCAGTCCAACCCCCCTGCCACAGCAGGATCACCCAGACCCAGTTGCCCCGGAACGGTCCATTCCCATTCAGAGATGGGATGAGAACACTTTAAAGATCCCTTAGGATGCCTGGAGCAAAGAGCGATGGCGAGGGAGTAGCAGTCCTCAGAAAGCAGAGTCTTTGCAGCCACGCTAGCCCATGCCCTGCTGGGTTCCTTCCAAGGAAGTCTCCGTGTCAGTGAGTGGTCAACGTTTGCTTTATTTATTTATTAAATATTTACTTATTTATTAAAAAGAGAATCCTAGAGTGCAGAAGAGCTGTGTGAGCGTAGGGATGCGGCAGGGACAGAGGAAGAAGCCAACTCACATTATCTGGGCAAGGCAAATCCTTGGCAGATACTGGAGGGGTGGCCGGAGCAGTGTGGAGGGCTGGGTGTGCACGTGGAGGCCTTCCTGAGCGTGGGGCTTCATCGGCACCCGCAGTGCCTCCTCCTCTGGAGGGCAGGGCAGAGATTTGTTCCAGAGCCGTGTTTATCCTGTAACGCTTTTGACTCCACGGAGCCTGATGGAGTGCTGACTGAGTAACTTGGAATGAATAATTGATTTGGCTTGCTCTCTCCTCCTCATGAAATAGCTGTGAGCAGATTGTGATTTCCTCAGATTTATTTGTTATTCAGAAGATCTAATACATTTTTACAATTCTTTTTCCCCCCACTCCATCAATTTGATTTCCCAGGCATCTGGGTTTGGCTCAGGCTGGTTGGGCTGTGGGCGGCACGGCAGGGTAAAGGAGCAGTGTGAGTGTTAGGGGTCTGGGGTTGCGACTCCCCTGGCAGCCCGTGGGGAGGTCCTCTCTGCGACACCAGCGGGGCTGCCAGGAAGGGGGACGGGAGTCACGGATTAGACGCAGGACTTGGCATACCTCTCCAGGAGTTCTTGAGTTCTGATTAACATGTGGCTGAGAGGACGGTGCCACCAACACAACTCTGAGGTCTGTGAGCATGGGGAGCTTTACACCGCACAGGGTCTGCAGGCAGCAGCTGGAGTTCATCTGTCTGAAAGGGGGAAAAGCATCTGCACATCTGGGCTGATGGAAAGGGCTTTAAAGTAGAAGGGGGAAGGGGATAAAACCGCCTGCTAGAGTCGAGCCTGGCGGTGACAGGCCATTGCTGGGAGTCAAGTCGTTAGCCTGGCTGAAGTGCATGGGCATGGGCAACAAACAGGAGCTGGAAGCCCTTGTGCACCACGACAGCTGCGATGTAGGCGCCACTACAGCAGCATAGCAGGATGACTCTTGTGAGTGGAGGGCTGCAGTGGATGGCTACAAGGTCTACAAGCGGAGTAGGCAAGATAGAAAGGGTGGTGGGTGGCCCTTCATGTTAGAGAGTGCTTTGACTGCGTGCAAGTCAACACGCGTGATGGTCCGGTGCAGCGTTCGTGGGTAACACTGAGGAAGGTCAGTGAGGCAGATACCCTGTTGGGAGTCTGTTCCAGACCCCCAGAGCAGGACGAGCAGGTTGGTCAGTTGTTCTGTAGGAGGCTGGGGAGAGGTCTTGTGAAGAGCAGCTGAAGGAACTGGGGTTGTTTAGTCTAGAGGAGGCTGAGAGGAGACCTTATTCCTCTCTACAACTAATTGAGAGGAGGTTGTAGTGAGACTGGTGTTGCTCTCTTCTCCCAAATGACTAATGATAGGACAAGGGGAAATGGCTTCAAGTTGGGTCAGAGGAGGTTTAGGTTGGATCTTAGGAAGAAGTTCTTTCCTGAGGGAGGGATTGAGCACTGGAACAGGCTGCCCAGGGAGGTGGTGGAGTCACTGGCCTGGAGGAGTTTAAATAATGAGTAGATGGAGCACTTGAGGCCACGGTCTAGGGGTCAGGGGGATGTTGGGGTGAGGGCTGGAAGAATGAGGAATGTATAACTTGGTGCTGGCAGTGGGATAAACCCTTTCTTCCTGTAGTTTGCCCTGTTCTGGAGAAAGGAGCAAACTCTTCCCATGCAGAGACAAGTAAATCCCTCTCTCCAGGAGCACTCTGCGAGGCTGTTCAGCGGCGTGCTGAAAGAGACCCCCTTTTGAAAGCTGCTGAGACTATTCAGGGCTGTATTTTGTTCCCAGTACTCAGTCAAGGCTAATTTGATGGAGAAGAAAAAAAAACCCCTCTTCCTTCCTTGGCAAAGAGCATAAATATCTATTTCAAACAGTTCTTGAAGGATCTAAGGTTTCTTATTGCTCACTGCTAACCATTTTAATTTCTGACCTCTCTGCTTGACTGGCTGCAGACCCATTCAGTGACCCTCTAGGATTCCAGCGCTCTGATTTATGTCCCAGCCCAAATTTCTGTGGATTCCTGATATACCGAGCCCCTGACACAACTGGGAGCTGGCTTTTCCTGCTTCCATAATTCCCCCTTCCTGCTGCTTCCTTTAGACTTGGTGGGACATGATTTTAACCGTTCCCTTCAGCTCTGCTGAGGCATCTATTACGCAGTCCCCTGCGTCTCACACCAACAGAAGGGGACTCACTCCGCTCTGCTGTGTCTGTTCCATTTATCTCAGAGTTTTCTCACAGACTTCCAGGTTGTCCTTGCTTTTCATTTTGCTTAGCTGGTTGTTTCTTCTTTGAAGGGAGAGCTGTAAAAGAGTACTTAAAGGTTCTGTCTGCATTCATCACAACGTTCTCTGCCTACAGAAAGCATCCTGGGCTTTCTTGGGTCTCTGTACATCACTCTGCTGCTTGAGGATTTCTTGGTTTTAACTTTCTCCAGGTGGCTCAGGGTCCTGTCCAGGCTGGGAAGAGCAGTCTTTAGCTCCACCTGAGTACAGACATGGAGTGCTCCGCCTTCTGGCTCCAAATTAAACCATGATCTCAAAGGAGAGATCTGGTACTGAGCAAATGGGAGGGAGGGGGTGTGTGAAATCACCAGCACTTTACCTGTGCTCTGCTCGTGTCCTGGCTGGGAGAGCTCTTGGGAAAAGACAGCACTGGAAAAAACTTCTCTCCTGATGCAGATGTTTGCTGAAGGTGCCTCTCTGCACTGGGCTCAGGCTGCTCCTTTCCCTCACAGTCAGGGCTTCTTAGATGTCTTTGCATTCTCTGTCAGCCTGTGGTGTTGCCAGCAGGCTTGAAAAGGTGGCCAGAGTTGGTGGAGGGGAAGGATAGCTCTGCTTGCCATCTCCTAGTGCCTCAAGGTGCTGCTGTGCCAGGGAAGAGGAAAGGAGAGGCAGTTTAACTAAACAGCACTGGTCTTAAAATGCACTGCTCCACTCAGACTCCTCACTGAATCCTAGAGTCATGGAATCATCAGGGATTGAAAGGGTCCTGGAGAGATCGTCTAGTCCAGTCCCCCTGCCACAGCAGGATCACCCAGCCCAAGACTTACTCAGGGCACATCCTAATGCTGAGCTCGGTCCCTTTCAGTTCCCTCCGTGTCCTCTGCTTTCCCTCTTTTCATGTAAACTCACTCTGTTCCTCCTCTTGACTCCTCTGTTTGAAAACTGCTGCCACCCTGGCCAGCCTCGCTAGCGAAGCCGCCCCGCAGGTACCCAGGACTCTCCCTTCCTTGTTGGGATTTTTCTCGGCTGTGACTTCAGTTTTGGGTTCCGTTCCTGCGAGGAGCCGGGTTGCTTAGTGTTTGTGGGGATGTGAGCCCATCCTTTAGTGTCTTTTTGTTTTGGGAAGGATGGCTTAGAAATCGGAGCTACTTCTGGCTGTCCTACCCTTAGCAGAACGTTGAGCCACCGGAGCAGCTCTGTCTTCAGCGCTGTGTGTCGTTCGATGGGGAGCGTGGTGCGTGTGTGAGGGGAATCTTTCAGTCACTGTGGTGACATCCCAACCCCAGCAGATGCTGGGTTACTACGAGAGCTTTAAAAGAAGAATTGCTTACATATTGCTCAGGGGAATTTTACTGCCGTGCCTTCATTTAAGATCTCCCCTCAAGGATTACTACCAGATCCAAAACGCCGTGTGTCCTCCTCGCTGCAATCCAGTGTGGTTACAAGGTTCTAATAAATATTATGTCCTTCCATCATGCAATTAAAATTTTCCACCTCATTTCACCATGCAAAACACTTGCATGCTGTCAATCACGTTGAAACGTGAGTTTTTGACATCATGTAATTTCCCTTCACTCTTCAGACAGACAGAACACCAGGAAATTGCATAAGAAAGGCTCCTATTATATCTTTATTTTTCCACCAAATTTCACCTTCAAACGCAGACATTTGTGCACATTTCAGTAACTCTGACGAGAAACTTTCAAGGAGAAATGAATGACAGCGACGCAGGCAGAGCTCAGCATATGGAGCGTGCTGCTCTTCAGAGACCGCCGCTCCGGTGCCGACACCTGCTTGGGAAGCGCCCGTGCAGCCACGGGAAGTTTGCGAGTCTTGATGCACGAAGTGAAAAGGTTGCTGCTTGAAACAGCTACCACCTGGGAGGCAGGGAGGGAAACATATGCACGCTTCTGAACTTTCCTGTGTTTAACAGCAGACGCTAATGAATTGCCAAACAGCCCTGATTTAAAAGGTAGTAGTCAAAAGGAAGGCTACCTGCTGCTTGTCAGGTAGCCCACCTGTTCCAGAAACCCAAGTGCCCCTGCCCTGTGCCAAGAGAAAAGCTGCTGCTGATGTGAGGAGGAGGTTCTTCACCGGGAGTGCCTGGAATGGGGTGCCCAGGGAGGTGGTTGGGGTCCCGTCCCTGGAGGGGTTTAAGGCCAGGCTGGATGAGGCTCTGGCCAGCCTGCTCTAGGGTGGGGGGTCCCTGCCCATGGCAGAGGGGTTTGGAACTGGATGATCCTGGGGTCCCTTCCAACCCTGATTCTCTGATTGTATAACTTCTTCCTCAAGCTGCAGACTATCCTGGGGCTCAGATCCAGTATAAAGTGCTCCCACCCATCAGCTGAGCCATCCTCACCATTTGTTTACTTCTTCTTCGCCTGCAACAGTTGTAAAGTACAGTGATCCAGCTCAGTTTTGATAGTTCCTTGAAGCTTAGCCCAGCTGGCAGTACACTGACCCTGGGTGGCCCGCTGAGCCAAGAGGGGTCCCTGCTGTTTACCTGGCAGCTTGGCTGGCAGGCTGTGCTGTGGGTCAGGGAGCTGCTTGGGAGGGAGGCGTGTTTTCAGCTTTCAGATTAGCCTTGCTCTTGTGTGACACCAGTTCTCAGCAGTCAGATTGGTTTTGCCACAGAGTCTCAGGGAAGTGAGTACTCCAGTGGAAATGCCACGCGAGTGATTCCTGCCGGCCCGCTCCTCAGACCGCTGGGGTGTGCTGTCTAAAAGTTAGTCTAGTGTCTGACAAAGTAGGGCTTTCAAAGGCTCTCACGAGCTGGACACAAGCCCTGAGCTTTCTTTGAACGGGTGCAAGGGTGCTGAGCATCACAGAGGCAGCCCACCCCAGTGAGCACAGTCGCAAGGCGTGAGCAGCGTGTGGGGAGCTGGGGTCTTACCCGGGAGAGCAGCCCTGTGATTCGGAGGGGAGGCTGTTCATTCTGTCCCTCAAATGATGAGGAAAGAAACCTTTCTGTATTTGGAATATATGTGTGTGTGTGTGTGTCTGTGTGTCTGTGTGTGTCTGTGTGTCTGTGTGTACACACACACGTATATGAGGTTATTCAGGTGCAGCGTGGATCTGTTTTGCCTAATCCACAGAGGATGTTATCAACATTTCTTTGTTTATTCTCCTCCGTGCCAGCTGCTTTCTTTATTCCTGTTCATTCCATCCATCTTTCAGAGCCATCGAATCGTGTTGCACACACTTCTGTTGAAGTATTAAGTGTTTGCAGTCCCCATTCATAGGCAGCAGCTCTGGTATCACGATCCATCATTCCAAAATCCACGTCTTTGAGAGAAGAGACTTTAGCTAGCCCTGAGTGGCACAGAGCAGTAGAGCCAGGGCAGCACATTTCTCTTGCCAATAATCTATGGATTGACAGCACCATTTTTTGTGTTGCATTGGCATATCCTTGACGTATTACCTGCAGGGGGTTCCCTATCAATCTCAGCAGGACCTTCTTCCCAGGGAGGGTCCCGGAGCACTGGCACAGGCTGCCCAGGGGGTTGTGGAGTCTCCTTCTCTGCAGACGTTCCAGCCCCGCCTGGCTGTGTTCCTGTGCCACTGGGTCTGGGTGATCCTGCTGTGGCAGGGGGATTGGACTGGATGCTCTTTCGAGGTCCCTTCCAATCCCTAAGGATTCTATGATTTCTTAGCATCTAAGAAACAGAGCAGCTTGGTGATGACAGGGCCTTCAGTGCTGCCTCAGGTTTGGTGTTGACCGTGGAGACGACACGAGCGTCGTGTCCTTCGCAGGTTCTCCTGATCGGCACTGCTGCTCTTGGTCCGTGCTGCTGGTCAAGTGTCGCATCTCCAGCGGCTTCATTATCACCACTAACGCGTGGTGAACCCCACTGCTGCCACACCACTGTCTGCCCAGCTAGCAAGCCGGGGTGGGCCACCGGCTTGGTCAATGCAGTTGCCGTGGCAGAGCGGTCGGAGGGCACGAAGGCTGCAGGGTGGGGATTGCCGCGAGCCGGGCTCGGCACACCATTCATCACCACGACAGTCAGTGCCACGGCACGGTCACCTAGCAACAGCCCAGCCGCGGCAGGCGGGACGTTCTACACCTATAGATATATATTTATTTTTAAACATAAGGCTGAATGTAGACATTAGCATTTTGATTTGAACAAAGGGGACCCTTTCGGCGGCAGGGCTGGGATTCCAAGCTTGCAGGAGGCTTTTTTTTTGCTCTGCGTTGCTGTGACTCCACGTGCTGGCGTGTTGGCTGCCTCGATGAGATGGAGCGATCAATGTCCTGGGCACCGGGGGTTAAAGTTGAGCCTAACACTGTACAGCTGCCTTACCCTGGGGTTTTTCCCCCCCTTTTTATGCTTTCCCCACCTATTCCAGGTGCCTTCCAATCCCTAATGATTCTATGATTCTGTGATAGCTGTAAAACGTGGTCTAGCTAAAGCACAGCCTGGGCTTTTTAATGGAACTTCTACTTCTGAGGCCAAACTTCCCAGTCTCGTTTTGTTTTAATCAGCGGATGAAAAGGCAAAGAAGTATTGAGGTTCAAGTGGTTCCTCTCCCCCTGTTTTAAACCACCCCCAAGGCTGTGGAAGGTGCCTGTGTTTGCAATTCATGGTGCAGCAACTCAGGGCTGGTTTTCACTGACTGAATGCACTGGTAACAGCACCGGAGTCACCCCCTCTGAAGGGTTTCTAGGAATGACTAGGTGAATGCCTTACTGTTTTCTCCACTGTGATCACAGAATCCTTAGGGATGGGAAGGGACCTGGAAAGCTCATCCAGTCCAATCCCCCTGCCACAGCAGGATCACCCAGACCGAGTCCCACAGGAACAGAGCCAGGAGATAAAGTCAGGGCTTTTCCAAGTGTTCACAGCAATGTGGTGACACTGTTCTTGAGTAAATACTTTCCTTTTAGCATCCTAGTGAAAACGAAATCGGTAACGGCCCCCCACATCCATCTTTTAGCTTTTTTATTTCTATATTTAGTTCCCTTTCCCAGAGCCTGGAGTTGAAAGTCGGCTAGTACCTAAGACATGAATTCTGTTAAATATTAAAGAGATCTCATCAATGATTTTATTAGTCTCAGCACTCAGTGAAGGCCACCCTGACATCTCGAGTCTAATTATTTTGTCTCCTCTCTCTCTATCTATATATATATTTAAAGCCTTGCACTGCACCTTTAAATATTGAACAGTATTGAGGAATACAGGAGGACCGGGCTGTGTATTAGCTCCAGGCAGCACTGTTGTGTGATTTCCACCCCTTTCATGACACTGTAATGATGTTACCACATACAACTTTATCTTGCATGAAAAGGTGAAGTCATGAGTGATTTCTCCAATTTAAAAGCACTCAACCCTCACAGTGCTAGAAATGAATATTTTGCATATATTCATGCAACGATGATTCAATTTAAGATTTCTATTTTCAAACATGGCTCGAAATCTCCGCTGTGTTGGGAGCCCAATCGCCAAAACGTGTAATAAGATTTATTAACGATGAGTAGCATTTTATTTAGTATTTCATGTTAACACACTTTTAGGGTTACCCTGCTTTAGTAGAAGAATTCATCTTCCTTTTCTAATCAGAGCTAACGCTTTCCTCTAGCGGGACACGCTCACCCTGCAATTGTATATCACCGTAGGTGCGGGTTCTTCTCTGCCTGCCTGCTGCATGGCATCTGCCTCCTGCTCTCGAACCCCGCTACTCTGAGCTGCTGCTGCCCAGGGCTTTCATTTTACTCTGCTTTTTATGTTTATAGAATCACAGAATCCTTAGGGATCAGAAGGGACCTGGAAAGGTCACCCAGTCCAGTCCCCCTGCCACAGCAGGGTCACCCAGACCCAGTGGCACAAGAACACAGCCAGGTGGGGCTGGAACGTCTGCAGAGAAGGAGACTCCACAACCCCCCTGGGCAGCCTCTTCCAGTGCTCCGGGACCCTCCCTGGGAAGAAGGTCCTGCTGAGAGTGAGAGGGAACCTCCTCTGTTCCAGCTGGCACCCAGTGCCCCTTGTCCTGTCCCCAGATGCCCTTGAGCAGAGCCTGGCTCCATCCTCCTGACACCCACCCCTCACATCTTTATAGGCATGAGTGAAGTCCCCCCTCAGCCTCCTCTTCTCCAACGTAGGAGACAGAGCAGTGGAGCAGACACTCCACATAAAGCAGTCAGTGTTTTGCTTCTGCTCCCTCACAGCCTTTTCTGTGCTCTGGTGCTGGTCGGGTCCCTGCTGGAGCAGCACCAACCCGGGACTTCCATCACTGTGGTGATTAAGGAGTGGCAAAACGAGGCCAGAAAAATTCCTGGCATTTTGATCCCTGACCACGGTCCTCTAATCCCAGAGCCTTTTTTACCTCCAGTAATCCCTTCACACTTGGCTCCAGCGTAGAGCCAAGTAGCTGGTCCTGTGGGTGAGGGGCTCATCCTTTGGGGACAGCCATCACCGTTGGAATGCTGACGTGAGGGATGTGGGGCGACGAGCTGCCTCGCCGACGTGACAGATCTGTTTACATCTTCGCGAAGTTGTAACGCCGCACGGATGAGCTGGCATCCTCCCCCCCCTTCCCTCCCATCCCATCCCCTCCCCTCCCAACAGTTGCGTTTGCCGAGCAAAGAGAAGGAGATGCTCTGCTCTCAGGACAGATTCCTCTTGGGGTGGGGAGCTGGAGATGCCAGTGAGGGTGGCTTTCATCGCTGGAAACAAGGGCGAGCTTTTTGTGTTATTCTCTTTGGCAAAGAGCTGGCGCCTCAGCTCCCCGGCGTGTGACATCATCGCAGTGTGTAACGCATCACGAGCGTGGCCTGGACGGCCGCGAAGGAACGCCAGCTCCTCTCGCGAGTTTA
>VZRI01010704.1:1412821-1447947 GCA_013397515.1 Upupa epops | reverse complement strand
GACAGACACACACATCTTCAGCTGGGAAAGCTGCTGTTCAGCTAAGTGTTTTCCTAGATGAAACAAAGCTGCAATCCCACTTGGCACCCGCGTTCATGGCGGACTTGCCAACGGGCCGCTTTGGCTGCTGGATAAATTAGCGGAGAATTATTCAGCTCATCTCAGTAGCGAGGAGAACGTCCTCACACGGCGTGCTGTGCTGTGCGGTGCTGTGCTGTGCGGTGCTGTGCGGTGCGGTGCTATGCGGTGCTGTGCGGTGCTGTGCGGTGCTGTGCAGTGCTGTGCAGTGCTGTGCGGTGCTGTGCAGTGCTGTGCGGTGCTGTGCAGTGCTGTGCTGTGCATTGCAGTGTGGTGCTGTGCTGTGCAGTGCTGTGCTGTGCATTGCAGTGCGGTGCTGTGCGGTGCGGTGCTGGGAGATGTCCCCCCTCGGCTGGGTTTTTTGCACCCTGTACTTTAGGGAAAAAAAAGAAGTCCTGGAATCTGCCGGCTGCTCCAGGGGAAGAGAGAAAAAGAGAGGAAAAGGAAAAACAACCCAAACAAAGAAACTAAGAGACAAACGCGCTGGCACCCAGGCAGAGCCGCGTGGGCACTTCACGTGGGGACGTGAAGCAGCACGTTGGTCTGGGTCCGAACGCGTCCGAATCACGAGGGAGCTGTTTGAGTTTGGGTGTTGGGTTGCTGCTCCGGTTTGGGGGCTTTTATTGAGTTCCCTTCTTTTTGAAACGTAGCTGGAAACGGGGAGAGGAAGCGCCTGTGGACCGTGCCGCCCTGCCAGCCTCAGACACCCAACACATCCCCCCTCTCCGTGCCAAACGTGGGCTTGGGGAGCGCAAACTTCCCTGAACCGTCCTGCCAAGAGGCCTTCCTGACCGAAGGGGGGGGGTCACCTTTATGGTGACAGGATAATTTGGTCTCTGTGCCATCTAGTCCTTGTTTGCTTTATGGAGGCTGCCAGCAAGGGTGCCAATTAGTGCCAATTGTGGTGGTGGCTTTTGTGATGCAGACACCTGCCCACTAGGAATTGGACTGGTACCACCAACACACATATGCTGCTACACAGCTGTCAGATGGTAATGACTTTTTGGAGGAGAAGAAAAGGGCAGACTCTGATTCTGAGGCAGTTCTCCGAGAAAAGTTCACGGGTTTTCTCTGCTCTTTCTTTTTGTTTTGGGAGCCGAACTCCAGGCTGAAAAGGATTGAGGGAAACGCGGAGTTGTAAGTGTGGCTGGCAGTGCCAGCTTCCTGCTGCAACACGCGTGGCCCAGGTGAGCAAACGGGGTGAGAAAGAACGTCGTGGGTTTGCAGACTGGATTTCAGATCGGTTTTCTGAAGCCAATTCCTTATTTAGGTTGCTGCTCAGCAACAGCTGGGTGGTGTCACCGACCCCCCAGCAGAGTGTGCGGCCATTCAGCGAGAGCTGGACAGGCTGGAGAGCTGGGCAGAGAGAGATGGAGTGAGGGACAACAAGGGGCAGGGGAGAGTCTGGCATCTGGGCAAGAACAGCCCCAGGGACCAGGAGAGGGTGGGCACTGAGCTGGTGGAGAGCAGTGGAGGAGAAAGGGACCTGGGGGTCCTAGTGGCCAGCAGGGTGACTCTGAGCCAGCAATGTGCTCTGGTGGTCAAGAGGGCCAACAGGATCCTGAGGGGGATCAGAAGGGGGGTGGTTAGCAGAGCGAGAGAGGTTCTTCTCCCCCTCTACTCTGCACTGGTGAGACTGCATCTGGAGGACTGTGTCCAGTGCTGGGCCCCTCAGTTCCAGAAGGACACAGAGCTGCTGGAGGGTGTCCAGCATAGAGCAAGGAAGAGGATGAAGGGAGGAGAGCAGCTCCCTGATGAGGAAAGGCTGAGGAAGCTGGGGCTCTGGAGCTGGGAGAAGAGGAGGCTGAGGGGAGACCTCATTCCTGTCTCTCAATCTGTGAGGGGTGGGTGTCAGGAGGATGGAGCCAGGCTCTGCTCAAGGGCATCTGGTGACAGGACAAGGGGCACTGGGTGCCAGCTGGAACAGAGGAGGTTCCCTCTCAATCTCAGCAGGACCTTCTTCCCAGGGAGGGTCCTGGAGCCGTGGACCAGGCTGCCCAGGGGGGTTGTGGAGTCTCCTTCTCTGTGCCACTTGGTCTGGGTGACCCTGCTGTGGCAGGGGAGTTGGACTGGATGATCTTTTGTGGTCCCTTCTGATCCCTAAGGATTCTGATTCTCAATTTTATATTTAGCAGTATGTGTTCCTCACCTGCAAGTCAGGATACCCATTGAATGCAGCAGATGTCATTACCAGGACCACAGCAAAGCCCCCCACACTGCCAAGACGTGTTCCTTGTGTTTTAAATCCCACAACCATGTTTTGAACATGTGGCATTTTCCTTGCACATCCAAACACAGGACCCTCCCAACAACCACGGGACACGGGACGCTACTCTTCATACGTGATGTTAAAGAAGAACGTGGCCATCCTTTGAAGACCCTGTCATTGTGAATTCACATCACACCCATTGTAATAGCATTGATCCAAATGAATTCATTTGCTATTCATGTCGATGTCACACGCACTTCCATGGGTGTTTCGTTGGAAATTAGCATTTCTCAGAGGACACTTAAAATAACGTGTTCCTGAAAGTTCTCATTACACCTATTGCCGAGACGAGCGCATTAAGGCTCGTGTACTTACACAGCACTAATGCATTGCTGCCACTTAAGGTGCCGCAGTACCCATTTCTGATATCGAGCAGATATCTGAAGCAATTGTGAGAGTGACTGACGTCCTGAGGGAAGGGCTACCTCTGCCGTGCAGCAGGGTTTGTGTTTCGCTGGCATTGACGAAAAATCAACCCCGTGCCATGCCCGTGTCAGCGCCGCTCTGTGTTAAGTGACTTGAGCTCCGAGTGAAGCTGAAGGAAAAGGGAAAGCAAGGTGGCTGTGGCTAATTGGAAAAGCAAAATCCCAAGTGTTGTCAATGCTGTGGGCGCTCCAGACCCGTCTGGCCAGGCTGAATTAGCTGATTTCTAGCTTTACTGCAGCACGTGGTTTCTGATATAGAATCATAGAGTCAGTAGGGATGGGAAGGGACCTCGAAAGATCATCCAGTCCAGTCCCCCTGCCACAGCAGGATCATCCAGACCCAGTGGCACAGGAACACAGCCAGGCGGGGCTGGAACATCTCCAGAGAAGGAGACTCCACAACCCCCCTTGACCTAGACCTTGAGCAGAGCCTGGCCCCATCCTCCTGACACCCACCCCTCACACATGCTGGTGCAGTGCTCCTGAGATCTCATGCTCTTTGAGGTCACTCCGGTACCTTGTCCAACCTCACAGCTTTCTGGAAGTCCTGCAGTGGGACCTTCTGCAGTGCAGCTCGCCTTGATCTGTGGCACCAGTTGAGCCACATCTCCAGAAACCAAGTCTGTCAGATGTGGGAGTGGATGCATCTACATGTCAGCATCAGCTGTGCAGTGCAGCACTCAGCTCTGTTGCTTACTGTGAGTGTTTTTCCACGAGTTTCCAGGTCTGAGAGAGTTTGCTTAGTTTGTAGAGTTTGCTGGATGGTTTCAGGGGTGGGCAGGACATTGCAGAGCACGCGATCTGGAAATCCATTGCACCTTAGGACCGTGACTAGCTGGTGAGAGATAACAGGCAGCCACCACAAATCACATTACAGACACCAAGAGTGTTTTCCTAGTCTTACTCCTCCCCTTCCCTGCCTCCTCCTCAGCGGAACAAGGACCCTAACAGGCTTCATGTGCAAGAGCCTACGATCATTAAAGACAAGTGTAATCCTTTGGAGTCCAAATGTCCCTGTCGTGCATGGGAAGATATTAGGACTCGTTTATTGTTGATAGCCGTGTGTAGGTATGAAAAAGGCTTTCTCAGCACCAAGCCCGCTGAGCAAACAATGCACGCTGGGCAAGAAGAGCTCCTTCCCCTTCCTGACTTAGATAAAGCTGTGCAGAAATGACAAGTGCCAGTAATTAGCAAAGCCTCTTCACCACGATAACCCTCTACATCTTTGTCTGTTCCAATCACCCGAGACTCCGATTCGGTGTAAAATTAAGGCTGGGATGCCATCAATTTCCCTTAACCTCTTCATATTGTTCTGTGCCCGTGCACGTGAGAGAGGGACTTTTTGTGGTTGCATTAACAGGTGACATCTCAGCACCCGTGTGGCTAAACCTGTTTTCTCCTTCGTCAAGGAGTTTTAATTATCTCTCCACTGCCTTTGTTAGCTCTCTCTTGAGTTCTAATAGCTTTTTTCTACTGTTCTGGGGGGTGTGAGTGTTTGTGCCCACCCTTGTTATGAGCAGTGGGTCACAGGTTGGAAGGGACCTCAGGGATCATCTAGTCCAACCCCTTAAAGCAGGATCCAGTTGGAATGGATCCCTATCAAGCTGAGCCTTAAAGTTGTCTAAAGTTGAGCCATCCCCCCCTTCCCTTGGAAGACCCTTCCACTGTCTAACAGCACTGAGTGTGAACAACTTTCCTCTCGAATCCAGTTGGAATCTCTCCTGGAGCAACTGGTAACCATTCCCCCTTGTCCTTTCTACAGGGCTCCTTGTGAAAAAGGACTCTCCATCCTCCTGGGATGTCCACCTTGTTCCAGTGCCACTTGGTCTGGGTGATGCTGCTGTGGCAGGGGGATTGGACTGGCTGATCTTTCCAGACCCTTCCCATCCCTAAGGATGCTGTGTGTGGAGCCGTACTCTACTCCCCTGTGACTCCCAGGTAAGGCAGAAACCGCGTTCACCTGAAGCTTTGCAAAGCTAAAAAAGAAGTCATAAATCAAGCCCATGTTGGTGACCCCGGGGCGGGTTTGCCAGGAGTTCCTGGAGCTTTATGGCTGAGTGACCTGGGAAGCTGCACGTGGAGCTTGGTGTCATAACAGAAGTTCCTTCTGGCTCCATTCTCTTGCTCCCTAATGTCTTTTTACTTGTTTTAAGTACTCCAGGCCCTGACTTCTGAGGTTATTAATCTTCATCTGCGCTCTTTTTAAACTTTACTACTAGCACTTTTTTGCCTCAGATCTGCTTTTATTCATTCTTTTCAGCAGCAATAACCTCTCATATTGGCCGGATTAGAAAATAATTGCAAATAATAGAGAACCCTTTTGCGGCGCTCCAGCCGCGGTTATAGATGTGCTGCTGTGAGGGATGGCGCGGGGTGTAAATACCAGACTGGGGGAACAGAAGCAGAGGAGTGAGAGCAGAAGCTGCTTGGCTTTCCCCCTGCGTTTCTTCCTGGCTCAGGGGTCTCTGTGTTCGGAGTGTGCTTCTCAGCCCGTTGTAGAGGGGTGTTGTGTGTGGTGGTTTCTGCATGAGGAAGGGAAAGCGAGAGCTGATGCTGCAGGGTAGCTTGTGCTTGGAAGAGACCTCCAAGAGGATCAAGTCCAACCCTCAACCCAACACCACCATGCTCTCTAAACCAGGTTTCCTAGTGCCATGTCTACATGGGTTGTTTGAACACCTCTGGGGATGGTGACTCCATCTCTTCCCTGGGCCGCCTGTTCCCATCCCTGACCACTCTTCCAGTGAAGAAACTGCAAATTCCAGGAATTCCATCCCTCTTTCCCTCTGCATGGTGGCAGTTTTGGATATTCCCCCATTGCTTTGAAACTTCCAGCTGTCCAGTCAGGACAAAGGCTCTCAGGAAGACAGTACGGAGACTGTTTATGCAATGCTGTCATCTCTGCTGGGGGGGCAAGGGAAGCAAAGCCCTCTGACACTGCCATCACATTAATGCTTACCTTCCTTCCTTCCAGCTGAAGGTCTCTGAGCTGGTGCTTTCTATTGTTTTGATTATTCATTTGCATCAGAAAATAGTATTTCTCCTCTCTAATTCAGGAAAGATTCTGATTGCTCACCTCCTGCTGAGGTCAAGAAGGGCCAGAGCCCATCTCCCCTGAGCTCCCTCTCGCTGGAGATGCATGCTGCAGCGGCTTCCTAGCAGTGCAGCAGGCTATTACAGAAATATGTATTTACACAGTATTTTAAGATGCACATTATCCACCTGATAGCCCCTAACAGCTCACCATTACAGCTTATTGCATAAAGCCTCTTTGCACCATTTTTCCCCCCAAAGCTGGTACTTTTTACGTGATAAATCATGAATCTATTGTGTGAAAGCGCGAGTTCATCGTGCAGGACCATGGGCGGTCACCATCATTCTTCAGCTCACGGCAGTGGGAACTTCTCGCCCTAACCCTGTCCCGTGGAATAAATTATTCTGACCAGAAAGATGAAAATAAAAGAGAGAGAGCTGTCTTTGAGAGCATGAAAAGAGGAGTTCCAGTGTTTGAGGAGAGCAGCTCCCTGATGAGGAAAGGCTGAGGGAGCTGGGGCTCTTGAGCTGGGAGAAGAGGAGGCTGAGGGGGGACCTCATTGCTGTCTCTCAATCTGTGAGGGGTGGGTGTCAGGAGGATGGAGCCAGGCTCTGCTCAGGGTCATCTGGGGACAGGACAAGGGGCACTGGGTGCCAGCTGGAACAGAGGAGGTTCCCTCTCAAGCTCAGCAGGACCTTCTTCCCAGGGAGGGTCCCAGAGCACTGGCACAGGCTGCCCAGGGGGGTTGGAGTCTCCTTCTCTGCAGACGTTCCAGCCCCGCCTGGCTGTGTTCCTGTGCCACTGGGTCTGGGTGACCCTGCTGTGGCAGGGGGACTGGACTGGCTGATCTTTGAGGTCCCTTCCCATCCCCAAGGATTCTGTGATGTGCTGTGACCGATCGCCATCCCTGCAGTTCCCGCAGTGTGGTACCTACCCGCCCCGCTCTCTTTCACCTCAGAGGACTTTTGCGGTGCCTGACCCCCAGGTTGGAGCTGACCTTACCTCTCTGCTTTCATGTTGAGCATCTCCTTTCGCCTTCACCCTTGACTTCAGCTGTGAAGAAGGCCCAAGTGGTCAGGAGTGGTGTCGGGGGGGATTTTCCAGGCGTGTGTGGGAAACCCATTTTCCCTTGTGCGGCGGCGTACTGGGTTTAATTTCCGTGATTTTTAGCCGTTGGATTTTAGATCAGTACAGTATGTCTTCAACTACTGTATTAGAATGCTGCTTGACTCACTTCCAAATTGAAGACCTTTTAAAAAAATTGCAGCAGTCCAATAATTTTAAATCACTCTGCACTGTGCATTGCAATTTAAAATTATTGGAGTGCTTCAAAATTTTATAAGCCCTTGAATTTGGAAGTGATCAAGGTTCTGGGCATACTCAGTGTGGAGCAATTTAAAATTATAAGAGCTGTCAAATTTTTATATAAGCACTTCAGTTAGGGAAGGGATTTGGGCTCTGGGCATGTGCAGAGGGGAGCCATTGAAATTATTCAAGTGCTTCCATTTTTTGACTAAGCACCTGATTTTGGAAGGGGTTTAGTTTGTGCAGCGTAAAGTGACAACTTCCTTTGAGAGTTGCTTCTTGAAAAGACTTCTAGTCCTGCAGACTGAAGGGTTCTTCACAGCGTGAATGCGCTGACACTCTCAAACCTCATTTGCACAGGGCTTGGTGCCCAGGATGGGGGGGTTTTTCCTCTCTCATTTTATCATTTCACTCTTGCTGGGGCAGAGGGATGGCTGTAGCAATAGCTGCCTCTGTGGATTTTAAATCTCTTCCAACTGTTGCCCTCACGGTGGAAGAAAGGAGACTTCCCTGAGAAGAAGGAGGAATCCTTTTCCATGGAGGATCCTGCCTGGCCAACAGAACTTACAGGGGATGCGGAATGGAATCCATTTGCCATTACATCTGATCATAGAGTGTCTCTCAGCCCTTCAAATCTAAAAGCTACGTGGGAACTGCCTGAATCTGCAGGAGGGAAGATGAACAGCAACTGCCTTTCCCAACCTGAGGAAATACTGAGGTGGTTCCTGCCAGGAGCTCTGCCAGCTCTGCCAGCTTGGTCCCGAGCCCTGCCCTGTGCCTGCTGTCCAATGCAGCTAGGGGAGCAGGGTAGGGCAGTTCCTCACCCTCTGTGCAGATGGATGTGGGTGCAGGTGCTGGGTGAGAATCAAGGCTCGGCAGGTTTTGTGTTCCACGGGGAGGGCACGAGTTACACGGCGAATCCTGCTCTCTGTTACAGCAGGACACAGGCACAGGTAATGTGATAGAGCAGGGCTGCAGATTGCTCTGCCCAGACACAGCGTTTGGCTCACGGGCAGCACAGAACCATAGAGCAGAGTAATAGAATTACTGTAGTCGGAAGAGACCTTTAAGATCATCAAGTCCAGCCATTAACCCGGCACTGCCAGGTCACCAGTAAGCCACGTCACGGAGCCCCGCGTCAGTGTCCTTGACATCCCGCCAAGGACAGTGACTCCACCGCTTACTGGCACAGCCTGTTCCAGACCTTGGCAACCCTTTTCGGGAAGATTCTTTTCTAATAGCCAAACTAAATCTCCCCGGCACAACTTGATGCCAGTCCCTCTTGGTCTGTTGCTTGTTACTTGGAAGAGACTGACCCCACCTAGCTCCAACCTCCTGTTCAGGTAGGTGTGGAAAGTGAGGTCTCCCAAGTCTTCTTTCCTCCAGGTTTCCTCAGCTGCTTCCAAGAGCCCTTGGGCTCCAGACTCCTTCCCAGTTTCATTGCCCTCCTCTGGACTCTCCCCAGCACCAGTGTCCTTGTGGTGAGGTACCCAGGTGTGGCCTCACTAGTGCCCAGTCCAGGGTGATGATCATCGCCATGGCCCTGCTGGTCACTCTGGGGTGACACAACCCAGGGTACTGTTTGCCTTCTTGATCCCTCCCCACGATCACACCACCGATGTGGCAAGGATGTGAGCTACTAGAGGAAAGGGAGAGGGGGCAGATGAGCTGCTGACAACTCCGCTCATGCTTCCCTCTTGTTAAAATCAGCGACTCCCTCTGTGGGGTGGCTGTTTGAGTAATTAATGTAGAGGGGACATCGTGCATCCAAAGCCTCGCGTATCAGGAGTAAACGTGGAGTAGAACCAGTGCATTTCATCTACCGTTTTCCTCCCCTTGGCTGCTCCTTCCATTTGTTACCCTGGAGGTGATAGCTGCCCGCTTGTAGTTGGTTTTGCCCTGGGAAATGAAGTTTCTGAATAAGAGCCAACAATCGAATTAAAGAGGGGCAAAACCTCGGCAGAGGTGAGACTCCAAAGACGATCCATAATAATCGCTTTTGAAGCAGGAGCCAGATTAATCTTGCAGCCGGGAACAAAAGGAACTGTTCCCGAAGGCCCGGTGGGGCTTTCCTTGGAATTGTTAGTACTTTCCGTAGACGGGTGAAAGTAGGAGGATGCTCTTGTCTCACTCTCTCTCCTGTTCACGACAGTTTGCTCTCAGCTCGTGAAAAACAGGCGGTTCTGTGCCAGGAGGACACGGACTGGGGAACTAAACATAACTATGTTTGGACTGTGCTGTCGCTGGGTCCGCGTGCGGGTCTGTGGAGGGCACCGCGCCAGCTCAGCCGCGCTGCTCGGGGAGCAGAGGGCATCGGCAGCAGGCATCGGCTGTGCGGGGAGCGTGGTGTCAGCGTGGCCAGGAACTGCTGCCTGTGGCCGTGTCAGCTGGGGAGAGAAGCCTTTCTGGGGAGAGCGGTTGACGTGAGCTCTGTTGACTCGTTTTCTGCCCAGCGTGTGTTGTGGACATGAATGTAGTTTAAAAATTGGTAGAGGAGCAGTGGAGAAGCAGGTCTGGGCTGTTCTGGAGGCAGGGAGGGATGTTCTGTGCACAGATGAGCACGTGTGTGCAGAGATGCATGTGTGTGTACAGAGATGCACATGTGTACAGAGATGCACATGTGTGCAGAGATGCACATGTGTGCAGAGATGCATGTGTGTGCAGAGGTGTGTGTGTGCAGAGATGCAGGTGTGTGAGAGATGCGTGTGTGTGCAGAGATGAAGGTGTGTGAGAGATGCANAGAGATGCAGGTGTGTGCAGAGGTGTGTGTGTGCAGAGATGCAGGTGTGTGAGAGATGCGTGTGTGTGCAGAGATGCAGGTGTGTACAGAGATGCAGGTGTGTGCAGACATGCATGTGTGTGCAGGGATGCACCTGTGTACAGAGATGCATGTATGTGCAGGGATGCACGTGTGTGCAGGGATGCACGTGTGTACAGCAATGCAGGTGTGTGCAGAGATGCATGTGTGTGCAGGGATGCACGTGTGTACAGCAATGCAGGTGTGTGCAGAGATGCACGTGTGTGCAGTGATGCATGTGTGTACAGCAATGCAGGTGTGTGCAGAGATGCACGTGTGTGCAGGGATGCGTGCTTGTGGCTGCAGGTACATGCAAGCAGGCAGGTACCAAGCCGGATGTCAAACACCCAGCGAGACCCCAGACCTGTCTATCCTGACTCTGGCACTAAGTGAAGGACAAATGGGCGCCGAGGCCCACGTCCGAGCAGTGGTGCTGCCTGCAAGTTCCCGTCTCATCGCTTCACTTGGGGGGCTGCACGCTCCAGCCCCGCTCTTGGGCTCTGTTTATGCTCGTGTCGACAGTTGTTTCCTCTTTCGCTGCGCTGTGCAAACCAAACAGAGAGTGAGGTGAGCTTGTCTGAGCAGATGAAAGATGGCAAGGAATAGGTGCTTGGGGACCGGTGTCGTGGTGACATCGACTCTGCAGTCCTTTTTGTGTGCGTGTGCTCTCTCCCTGGCTTCCCCTCTACCTCTCATTCTCTCTGAAATGGTCTGTGCCTCCAGTAATTTACATAATACTCTTCTGACACCTTTACTTTAGTCATCAATCACGGTGCCTTCTCTCAGTCTATCTTTTGTCTGAGCATGTCTCTTCTTTATCAGGCCATGCACAAAAGATTAATTTCACAGTTTTTCTCCCTTCTTTCTCTCCTCGCAAGATACAAAGCTCGTGAAATGACAGAAGCCAGATAATGAAAACAACAATGCCAGCAATTTTTTTGTTTTGTTCGTGCTGGTTGGATCTCCAGATACTTTTTTTAACCTCATTGTGTGCCATCTGTCTTAGGAAAGGGCTGCGCTGGAGTTTTGAACGCCATTCTGATGATGCTCTTCCACTACCTGCGAAGAAAACCACCCCCAGCTCAACCACGCTGCGGGCACCCATTTGGGAAAGAAAACCCCCCAACACCCCAACGGCATCGTGAAGTAAACAAATTGGGGAACAATGAAAGCCGGGGGTTGGTCTCCAGTGGCGGCAGGGCAGGGGCAGTGCCTGTGCCCCGATTAATATTAACGATGGCCTGTGCATCGCGGATGCGTGGCGTTTGATTGACTCGCCTGCTACGCTTGAAGCTGCCGAGTAAAGTGAAATATATGGGCATCGTGGCCTCGTTTGCATATGCATATGTTCTTAATATTAATTAGTCTAATGGCTCTAAGGGCCTGGAGGTGATTTGTGTACTGGGAGGAGAGAAGGGACAAGCCCAACACAACTCGTGGGAAAGCAGCCCGGTGTTGGATGGTCCCAGCGTCAGGAAGCTCTCCGCATGGAGAGACGGACGAGTTGGCATCTCCTGCTTCCCTGTGCCCCTCCTATCTGAACTCAAACACAGTGCTCTCGTTTGGCTCTGACCCTGGCCCCCCTTCCTGTGAGATAGTCACTGCGTGTCACGCGTTAGAGTGAAGGTCCAAATCGCTTCGGGTTGGTGCCTGTGTGAGTGCAGTGTGATGACTCCTCTGGAAAACGAGAGTAGGTTCTACCCTCTGGGAGAGGTGGTGGCTGAGGGCATCCCTGTGCGGCACTCTGCACGAAGGGAAGGGGGAAAGGTGTGTGTGTGTGCCTGGGGGTCCAGCCGTGGCTCTCTTACAGCCCAGGCTGGTGGTCACAGCTCTGTTTGGGCACTGATGGGAGAAGCCTTTCTGCGGCGGCGCTTTGGGGGAAGCTTGGGCAGCCAGCTGAGAGCTTCATGAGTAACTGCCCCACTCAGAGCAGGGAGTGGTGAAAATCCCAATGGCCTGAGAGAGGCTCTTCCAAGACAAGGGTATTTCAGAGCTGGGGAACGGGTCGATGCTATTCCCAGCCTCTAGGGACCTGTGGGCTTCAGCCCTAGGTCCTGGGCAACAAAGCAAACACCCGGCATGGCTCCAGTCCCACTCTCCGCCTGCAAAGCCGTAATGAATCTGCGAGTTGCTGATTGCCTTTATGAGGTGCTAAGCGCTGATGGCTGATACCAGGGAGAAAAGTGTCAGCTCTTGGCTGGATCAGGTCTACAGCGAGTTGTTCTACAGGAAAAAAATGACCTTCCTGTATGAAGGCATCACTTATCTAGTGAATACATATAACAAAACCTGGAAAGTCTCTAGTCACTCATTTGAGCTGCTGAAATGCCTTTAGGCCAACATTCCTGCTGAGAAAGGGGTTATGGACATGTCATGTGGGGGTCATCAGTGAAAAATATACCCAACTTTTGTTATTCTTAAGTCTAAATCAAAAACCTCTTTTCACAATCCACTAAGGGACGATTTACTAGAGAGTAGAATGTGGTATCAATTATTTCTGTGGGCATCCTTTTTGTTGTAAGAAGCAGAGAGGATTTCTTGAGAGTCAATAGCATGACTCCATCTCCGATTACTAAATAATGAAATGCTAAACTTGGCCTAGAGTGAGGGCTGTTGCCGTCTCAAAGGGACCAGAGGCTTCAATTAAATCAGAGGACAGTGTTCAGTGAATGAGAAAAGGATGCTCAAGGTACAATGACACATTAGCAGGTTTCACGTTTAATTGCAGGGCTTTGTTCTTTTAATAAGAGCAGTGGATCTCCACTGTGGTCATCTGGTGGCATCATTTGCTGGGGACACTTTATTGTCATTCACTGGCGATGCTGAATCTCTCACCTAAACGAATTCTGCCTGCTTGATCTTTTTAAATTGGCTTTGCTTTAAAAACCCCTCCACAACCAACCACCACCTAATAGTTATTTACACACAGGAGGGCTGGGCTGGGTGTCAGGGGGATGGACCCAGCCTCTACTCAAGAGCATCTGGTTACACGACAAGGGGCACTGGGTGCCAGCTGGAACAGAGGAGGTTCCCTATCAATATCAGCAGGAGCTTCTTCCCAGGGAGGGTGTCAAAGGGCTGGGCTGTGTCCTGGCCTAGGACTGACCCCCTTGTGTTCATGGATAATCACAGACAACTTAGGCATGGGAAGGGATCTCCAAAGATCACCCAGTCCAATCCCTCTGCCACAGCAGGATCCCCCAGACCCAGTGGCACAGGAACACAGCCAGGCAGGGCTGGAACGTCTGCAGAGAAGGAGACTCCACAACCCCTGTGGGCAGCTCCTTCCAGTGCTCTGGGACCCTCCCTGGGAAGAAGGTCCTGCTGAGATTGAGAGGGAACCTCCTCTGTCCCAGCTGGCACCCAGTGCCCCTTGTCCTGTCCCCAGATGCCCTTGAGCAGAGCCTGGCTCCATCCTCCTGACATGCCAGCCCCTTGGCATGCAGCCCTGTGCTGCAGAGGGATGAGTTATAGCCGAACTGGGCGATCAGTTCACCAGAAGCTTCAGTATCGGTCACGGATGCTTCTTGCAGGGACTAGTGCCGGGTGACTCTGCTCCATGCCTGTTTCTGAATTACCCTGTGATGAATACGGGGACTTCCTGTGGCAAACCCTTCCTCTTGACAAAGTGCGCTGCCTGTTCCCAGTTCACCCTGGCCTCTGTTTTTGTTAATTGTGCATTGAAGGATCAGCATGCCCAGGACGCATGCATGCATCCATCTCTCTCCCTCTCAAAGGAAATTAGTGCTTTCCTGTCACCGCAGGTGATACGAGAAGGGGAGGAAGTACACAAACTGATTTATCTGGAGCTGTCAGCTCTTCGGAGGATGTTGACTACTAAGGGTGTCAGCTCCTCCTCAGTAGTTGGCTGACTCTGAAGAAGACCCCATTCCTCATTAAAAGAGCACTGAGCTGCACTTGAAAGTGACTTTCCTACTTGTTCTTCCCTCACAAACATCACAATAACAGATTTGCTGTTTAAAGTGGCATGATCTTCATGCCAGGCCCAGGCAGCCGTGTGAAATACACCTCTGCAGCGCTCGCCGGCGTTGGTACGACCCATGCAAAATTCATTGGGGGTATAAACTAGGGACTATCATCACCGATGACAGTTATAGCGGATCAGCCGCTGCCTTCGGTTTCATCCTTTATTCATATTATGTATCATAATAAACGTCGTCCTAGCAACGCCGCTTCTGGTAGTCAAACACAGCGCCCTGCGACGCCTTGCCGTGGCTGGACACGAGATGCTGGGGCTGGAAGGGCCTGGGACAGTCTGCGAAGGAATAAAGGCTTCCAATGTCTTTTGAGAGCGCTCTTTCCTCTTCCCATGCCCTAAGCCCAGTGTTCCCAGCACAGGCAACCGGACCAAGGCCTGGGGAGTGGAAGGCTTGAGGAAGAAGAGAAGGCCCTTCTTGGTGGGCATGGTGGCACTGCGTTGACGGCTGGGCTCAGTGACCTTGTAGGTCTCTCCCAGCCTTCATGATTCTGTGATTGAGTGGCTTCTGCAAGGCTGAAACAAGCAGCGTTGGGGAAGAAGCATGACTCGGGCGCAAGACTCTGTCTCCGTTCTTTTCAGCAACTGCTGGGTGAAAACGCTCTGCCGAGGCACTGAGAGTGGGAAGAGCGAGAACCTTCTTCGTGTAAAGATGTATGTCTTTGGTGCAGAGCTCCGCTCAGACCTGAGAAAGATGTTTCCCGAGCGGAGTCAGCTGTGATTCATATAACATTTTGCCAGGCCCTGGGGGATGTCATCTCCTTCTGATGTCTCCATTTGCAGCAAAGGCTTCCTTGCAGGTGCAGCGGCAGGCTCCCACAGCAAAAGGCTGAGCTCACTTGCAGCCCCCGACACGTACTTGCTCCATGAGAGGCAGCAGCCTGTTTTCTCTAATCCCTGCCCTGAGACCTGCTAAAGCTTGGCTTTTCCTTATCCCCGATCATGATGGCACTTGCCCGAGTGCTTTTGATTAGCAGGGAGCTCCTGCCTCCCCAGGCTTCTGGGCAGCCCACAGTGGGGGTGCTGGTGTCTGTAATGCTGAGCCCCCTCAGATGGAGCCAGCAGGATGCTGTCCCCTCTCCCTGATGCAAATTACGTGTTTCTACTGCCAGCAAAGCTGTGAGAAGAGAGGCTCCAGCTCCTGTCTGGGGTGTGATCGGTGTTGGTGCTCACGAATTCTCGTGCATGGAGCAAAGCCCTTCTAGGAGGAAGCCCTTGTTTTTAAAAGCCCCCCAGGATTATTTGTTTTTCTCCTACTATAATTTTGGAACGAACTAGTCACTCAGTGTCTCTGTGGGATGGAAACAGCTTAATCACTGGGCTCCTCGAAAGGAGGGGATACCTTGGAAAAGCATTTTAAGCATGGCTAAGATGCACCCAGTGTGTGAACGAGCGCAGAGCCTACTTCCCAGAGTACCCGACCCCTTCATGTAGTTGCGCAGTGGAGGTACAAATCAGCTCTTCCCTGCACGAATCCCTCGGGAGGGAAGGGAACACGAGTATGAAATGAAATCAACCTTTGCTCAAAGCAAAACCTAGTACCAAGCGAAGGCTTTGGACGTTAAAGCCCGCACCCCAGTGCAGGCTGACCTGTGGAGGTTTACATGACGCCTGGGGATGCAAGAGCATCAGACCGTGCGTTCTCCTCGAAGTTTATACCTGGGAGCCTGGATCCAGAGGTGGGGCTTGAGCTCAGCTCTGCATAATTCATCCTTGAGGAGCAGCCCTGGAACCAAAGGGGGTTATTTAGTGTTTTTACAGCATGTGCAGGGTTTGGTGCTACGGCTGGCGGGACGGTTGGGGTCCTGTGGGTGACAACTCAGAGAGCGGCTGAACGCATCCACCCCGTGGTGGTATTAATCAGAATGTTGTATACTTTGCAGTTTGCTGCTTTGGGACCGATTCCACAGCGCAGTAATTAAAAGGAAGCCCATGCCGACTGCCACGGCCCCCCCTTGCCCGTGGAGCGGTGCCTGGCTGATCCCATTGTCTGCGCCCTGAATGCTGAGCCTACAGTTAATAATTAGTTAGCAGGGCTTAAATGAAATCGCACAGCCCATTCCCTGCTCCACTGGCAGCGGCGGCGGCTGAGCCAGCCAGGACTTTGTCATCTTGGCAAGGGGGTTGAGCTCGCTGCCATCCCTCAGGCAGCGTGCCACACGGGGCTGCAACCCCGACCTGGCCAGCGGGCCGAGCCAGGCAAAGAGCTGCAGTGGTGCTGGTGGTGGGGCAACGGAATCTTGTAGCCGTCTTCTGGGGGAAACCAGGAGGAGAAGAGTGTCTTTTTCAGCAGGAGGTTTCCTGGAGGTGTCTCTCAGGTTCATATTTATTGTTTATTGCCCGTAAGAGAGGTTTCTATGCCTCACAAAGCTATCATTCCCGTGCAGTCTGTCTAGCCTGAAATGATAAATGAAAGCAGTGAGTGGAGAGGAGGGGTGTTCTGGTGATTAAAAGTTTGCATTTGACTTGAGAGAGGAGGCTTCAGCTCCACCTCTGCCACCAGCTTTGGGGTGACTTCTGCTCAGTCGTTCAATCTCGTTGGGTAGTGTGAGCTGTGAAGAGCGTTGATTTCTCCACTTCGTGGTGTTGGGTACTTTTGAGGTGGTTGGGTTCGGTTTTCGTCGTGTTTGGGCAGTTGGGGTTGGGTTGGTTGGTTGGCTTTGCTGTGTCTGGCTACTCCGTCTGATTATTCCCATGGAGGATCCTTTTACCCATGTAAAGTGTGACCAGGCTGGGATGCTGCTGTCAGGTGCACTCGTATTCCCAGTATTTGAACCATCTGCTCGGAGATACTGAGAGGGAAAACAGTGAGAGAAAGAATGCAGGTGATGAGAGTGTGAACAGCGTCAGGTGGAGAGCCTCTGAGAAATCCTTTTGTGGCTGTAGCCGCTTTATTGCCCTCAGTGGTGACAGAAATGAACACGAGCTCTTGCTCTGTGGAAGTACTCGTAAACTGGTGGAAGTGTGGTGGCCGCTCGACATAAAAGAGGGCCAATGGCATCCTGGGGGGATCAGAAGGGGGTGGTTAGCAGATCCAGAGAGGTTCTTCTCCCCTTCTACTCTGCACTGGTGAGGCTGCATCTGCAGTACTGTGTCCAGTGCTGGGCCCCTCAGTTCCAGAAGGACACAGAGCTGCTGGAGGGTGTCCAGTTAGAGCAACGAAGAGGATGAAGGAAGGAGAGCAGCTCCCTGCTGAGGAAAGGCTGCGGGAGCTGGAAATAGCCTGTATGGTATGCTGAGTTTGTTTAGAGTAATGCTAGTGAGATCAAGACACATTGAAAGACACAGATCCTGTTTGTTTTGAAGCTGCAGTGGATTCTAGCTGGACTCAGCCTGCTTCCATTTTTTTAACAGTTAGTCTTGCTTTTTGCCCCTAATCCTTTCTTGGCTACTATAAGCTTTCTCCTCGTGTGCGTGGGGAGGGAATGCCCTGTTCGATTATAGCACTTTGAGTTGTCAACGTTCTAATGACATCAGCCACCTGACTGCGAGGGAGAAACCTTTGTGGTGCCACGGAACAGGTTAGAACAGGCTGGCAAGTCCTTGTGAGATAAACAAGGCAAAACCCCCCTCAAAATCCTCAAGGAAATACAGAATTAACTGTGTGGGCCCAGACCCCTCCCTGCTTGTTAGACCATGGAGGATACCATCAATTTTTTATAGGAATATGTCTTTATATACAGGAATATGTCTATAAAATAGAGATAGGTGTCTGCGCATCCATCCATCCATCCATCTGTCCATCCATCCCTCCATCCCTCCATCCCTCCATCCCTCCATCCCTCCATCCCTCCATCCCTCCATCCCTCCATCCCTCCATCCCTCCATCCCTCCATCCCTCCATCCCTCCATCCCTCCATCCCTCCATCCCTCCATCCCTCCATCCCTCCATCCCTCCATCCCTCCATCCCTCCATCCCTCCATCCCTCCATCCCTCCATCCCTCCATCCCTCCATCCCTCCATCCCTCCATCCCTCCATCCCTCCATCCCTCCATCCCTCCATCCCTCCATCCCTCCACCCGCATAGACACACAAGTGTTTGGGAATCAGCAAGGTCTCCAATGTAATTGGAATGGAAAATGCCAGCTAATTGGCATCCAAATTTGATTTGCTGTAGAAGCCTCCTATTTGTTTGAAACACAACACTGTGCCTTGGAACACGAGCCCAGTCCTTCAGAAATCATCCCCAAGAAGTGTGGAAGAATCAATTAAAGTTGATTTTGCAGATCTGCTTTTGACAAATAGAAAGAAATCTCTGATTAGGCTGAGAAGAAAAGAATCCCTCTCTCGTGCTCTCTCTCTTCTCTCCCTCTTTAAAGGCTCTGGATGTCAGAAGGGGGTGGGTAGTGATATGCAAAACATGGCCTCCATAACCAAAGTAGCCTGCAAAATTAGGTGTCAGCATGCAAAGCTTATTGATGTATGAATGCGGAAAATGAAAGGCGGCAGTAGACAGACAGGGCTAAAGGTGAGACAGCCACAGTGAAAGCAGCTGTACATCTACGTCAAGGTGTTGCTATATGAGCCTGCTTTTTTCTGGAGGGCCACAGCCTAACAAGCTGTGCCTGGCCATAAAATGATGAAACAATAGAACGGAGGCGCACACCGCGTGAATACCAAATGCACTGGCTTGGACACCCCCCCGGGCCCCCCCTCACGCCCCTTCAAAGTAGACCTGTGTGTTCATTAATAAATTCATATTCCGAGTTTTCAATAAAAGAGGAAAACGCAGCGTAAACTGGAGTTACTTAGTGACACCCAGCTCATTGCTTTTTATTGTTGCTCGCAGCTACGAAGCCTTGGTTGTGCACTGGTAGAATTTATTACTGTCTGTCTTTGTGGCAAGTTGGCGAGGGGAGCCTTTTGAAGAAAATTGACCCACACTTCATGAATATGATGAGAAATGCCAATAACACTACAAAGACAAAGCTCTTGACACGAGCGCGCCGAGAACTAAGAGGCGGTAATGAAGATGCTGCAATTACGCATCGTAGCCCTCCTCCCCGGCCCAGGGATGCGGGCGTTTGGGGGCTGCTAGGGAGCCCGGAGACCTCGTTGGGTGTGGGAGGAGTGGGGACGGGCACCGCTTCACTGCCTGGCCCCGTCCCCGTCCTCCATGCTTTGAAGGAGTGAGGAGAAGAAAGCAAGCAAATTGCTTAATCCAAGAAGGATTTCCCTCCTAGGAGGTTGCCCCCTCCGAGCGTGCGTGCAGAGGGAGAGTGGTCTCGTTGCTAAGGCATGAGATTAGGAGCTATGGGCTTGTGCTTGCCCTTCTGCCACGCTTTCCCTGTAAGAGCCCGGGCATAAATCAGCGGAAGACTCTGCGCCTCAGTTACCCTCTCTGTAAAATAGGGGGGTTTGGGCTCTTGTGCTTCCTGAGTGCAGCCTGCTTGGCCTGGCATCTCCTCTGAGCCACCTCGATCTGTGTGCGGGCAGGCACCCCTCCGCTCTGTGGAAATTGCAGGAACAGCAGCACCTTAAAACTTCATGTTTTGCAGGTGTCTCAGAGGCTCTGTCCCAGCAGAGTGCAAGAGAAGGGATGTGAGAAGTAAAAGTTATCCCTTTAATTCTTGACCTGACAGCAACCAACTTGATCAGGGAAAACACTGAAGGAACAAACAGGGCGGGTTTGGGGGTGGTTTGTGCATACACAGCTGATGAGGTGAGCAAGAGCAACCCCAGGGACCAGGATAGGTTGGGGACTGACCTGCTGGAGAGCAGGGGAGGAGAAAGGGACCTGGGGGTCCTAGTGGCCAGCAGGATGGCTATGAGCCAACAATGTGCTCTGGTGGCCAAGAGGGCCAGCAGCATCCAGGGAGTGATCAGAAGGGGGGTGGTTAGCAGATCAAGGGAGGTTCTTCTCCCCCTCTACTCTGCACTGGTGAGACTGCATCTGGAGTACTGTGTCCAGTGCTGTTCCAGAAGGACACAGAGCTGCTGGAGGGTGTCCAGTGTAGAGCAATGAAGAGGATGAAGGAAGGAGAGCAGCTCCCTGCTGAGGAAAGGCTGAGGGAGCTGGGGCTCTTGAGCTGGGAGACGAGGAGGCTGAGGGGGGACCTCATTGCTGTCTCTCAATCNGATCCTGCTGTGGCAGGGGGATTGGGCTGGATGATCTTTTGAGGTCCCATCCCATCCCTAAGGATTCTGTGATCCACGGATGGCTGGTCACCATGGATCACCCCTTCACCTCACAGCAGCTGATGGAGCAGCAGAACAGTTTCAAGACAAGAGATGTGAAGGCTAAGAGAAACTGAGATGGCAGCAACAACAGCCTACGCGGCAGCAGAAGGTTATTTAGCCCTGTGTTGAACGTTCGCCGCTGTCTGAACTTATTACTCATCCATCAAGGTTTCTGTCACCAAGATAAACAGGAAGTACCAGGCACTTCGCTTATGCATTCTGCTCCAGCATCGATGGTGGAGAGACCTGCTAGCAGTCACATGAAAAGCAGTCCTGCTATCTACTAGTTTCGAGTGTGACAGTCACGGGTACCTCTGGCCAGTTGGGATACAGGTGCAGGAGCAAATCAGCTCAGCTTTGCAGTCTTCAAGCTCCTCCTCTCACTTGGAGGAGGTGATGCTTGTAGCTGAAGGCAAATCCTGCCTGTTCTCCTCGGTGACACGTGGCCACTGCCGAGATGAAAGTGAAGCCAGCTGGAGCAGTTCTGTGGGTGCAGATGAGTTGCTCATGTATAGGCTACGTGGGAGCTGTGCTTTGATCCAGCTCCATCAGACCTTGGCCACTTGTGGGTCCAGGCTGCCTGGGTGATACAAGAGGCTTCAGCTGTGCAGGCGCTCTGCTGGTCCTCATGCAAGACTCTTCTACTTCCAGTGTTGAACGTTTCAAACACACATTGGCTCCTGTGTTTGCCAGGTGTCCTTGCAGCACAGGTTTTGAGATGAGAAAAGGTCTCTTGGGGGTCTGCAGGGCATGGCCATGGAGAAAGGGCAAAGCCCTGACCCTCCAACCCAGCTGCTTCACTGCCAGCCTGTCAGGTATGATCGCCCCGGGTTGTTCAGGCGTTGCCAGAGAGGCCATGGCAACACCCCAAGGGTGCTCTTCCTGGTCACGAGCCTTTCACACCCAAGACTTGAAGCTGGCTCTTGGATGGAGTAGAAGGCAACTGATTAAACCATCTTCTCCACTCCTGAGGCTGCTTCTAGGACAGAGGCATTCCTCCTACTTAAAGGGCTGAGACAGAAGTGCTCCCCAGTGTCTCTCCCTCTCCTCTCCCCATCAGTTCTGATTGGGGACCTGATGGTTTCGGCATGTGCGCCCCTTTTGGGTGTGCCAGCTAGCATGAGATTCCAGATACGTGCCTGAAGCACTCAGACCTCTGAACTCAGCATCTTGATCACTGGTTTTCTCAGGGTTTGGTGCAATTTCTCTGTCCTGGTCGTGAGAAAGACCCACCACAGCTGAGGAATCAAAGCAGGTGTCTGTACCAGTGCCCCCCTGAGTGGCCAAACCCTTGCATAGATTATAGAATCCTTAGGGACCTCGAAAGATCATCCAGTCCAACCCCCCTGCCACAGCAAGATCACCCAGACCAAGTCCAGGAACAGATCCAGTCGGGGCTGGAATGTCTCCAGAGAAGAAGACTCCACATCCTCATTAGAGGCACCACGAATGAAACAGGAGGAGAAGACTCTGTGCATCAGGAGACTTAAACTGGGTGTGATATTGTTTTCCAGTATTTATAAAGCACCCCAGGTTTTTCAGCAAATATGAGGCAAAATGGGAGGGAAAAGGAGAGTGAGTAAGCATCCAAATCTTAGAAGCAGCGACTACAACAGGTGAAAAACCAGCGAAAGGGACTGGACTGGGTCTGGGTGATGCTGCTGCGGCAGGGGGATTGGACCGGGTGATCTTTCCAGGTCCCTTCCAGTCCCAGAGTTCTGTGACGATTGTCCCTGAACATCCATCCTTCCCGAAACTGGAAACCATTGCTGTTGTTTGGCTCTGAAAACACGGTGGATGCAGAGATCTCAAGAGGCCAAGGCGAGGCCACCGCAGAGATCAGGATGATTCCAGCTAAAGAGAAAAAACCCGGGATGAGCCGGAGCGAGTGAGCGGATTTCCCAGCTGTAAAAGACGGCACTGAAACGCAGAGGAAAGTTTCATCAAAGGCTGACTCGAGTGCAAGGGTTCAGACCTGACTAAAGAGCAGCTCGTTTTTTGTTGCTCTAGAGCAAGACCTGTCTCCTAAGATCTGAGTGAGTGAATGGATGTTGTTCACTTGTTCAGCTGAATGAGGCAGTGGCACAGTCTGCCCACAGATGGGGGATCTCACAAAGAAGGGTGAAGCCATTAGGTAACATATTGGAGTGACTCTGCTGAGCGGGCGGAATGCCTGCTGGGGGGGAAGGAGAGAAGGAAACACTGGGTAATCACACAAGCACCCAGTCCTGCCTCCTCTTTGCTTGTGTCTGCCACTGCCAGTGCTAGGCGTCTGCGTTTCCTTCCAGATCACTTTGTGTCTCAGCTATGTAGTGAGCGACAACCTGTGTACATCAAATAACCGCTGGTCTGGGGTAACGGGTTTCACTCTGGGACACTGGTGCTGGGGCACTCTCACGTGTGGCTGGAGATGAAAGCCAGCCTTGTGGTGAGACCGTTCTCGGAGGGAAAACAGGGGCACTGGGTGCCAGCTGGAGCAGAGGAGGTTCCCTCTCAATATCAGCAGGAACTCCTCCCCAGGGAGGGTCCCGGAGCACTGGAAGGGGCTGCCCAGGGGGGCTGTGGAGTCTCCTTCTCTGCAGACGTTCCAGACCCACCTGGCTGTGTTCCTGTGCCACTGGGTCTGGGGGATCCTGCTGTGGCAGGGGGACTGGACTGGATGATCTTTGGAGGTCCCATCCCTAGTGATTCTGTCAAGACCGGGGTTCACCCTGTCCCTGTGCTCACAGAAAGCATGAACAGATCATGGAACCATTTATTTGACACAACTGATCAGGGCCAGTGACCACTGGAAATCCAGCCGTGGCTGCTGGACACAGGCACTTCAGACAGCAGCAGAGGTCCTGGTGTGTTTAGCATTTTGGGATAAGCAGGGTATCTGCCTGGGTTCCTTGTGCTGCTCCCAGGCCTGGCTGTGTATTAGCATGTTCATAGCAGTGATGAGTGACCACCTCTTGTGTCTCTGTATTGAAGTGGAACTGGGGCTGGAGAAAAGCCCTGTGAACTTGGTGGGAAGTTCTCCCATCAACAGGAACAGATGAACACAGGGGGTTGGAAAGGACCTCCTGGAGCACCCAGACAGTGCTCTGCTGTCTCACTCCTGTCTGTACTCCCTTCCCCATCACTTGCTGCTCGTTAGCTGATGATGTGCTGAGCACATTGCAGGCTGTGATTTCTTCATTAGGGGTAACCCAGGGCTCCTGTGCGTTTGGTTTGTCAGCTCTTACAGGCAGGAACAATTCCCGTCTCAAACAGGTGGTTAGGAGGAGCGATGCAGGTATCTGCAAGGCTGGAAGAGGCACAGGACTCTCTCTGGGTTTGCCAGCACTCTGAAGACTCCTGGTAAGCAGTGGATGGGATTCTTCAGCGATCCTTGCTGCAAGTAGTGGACAAAGTGCTCAAGGTCAGGCTGGATGAGGTGCTGAGTGGCATGAGCTAGATAGCAGATGCTTAGGGTTACTGGGTTGGGTTTAGGTTGGACTGGATGATCTTGAAAGTCTTTTCCAGCCTCATCAGTACTGTGAGGCTGTGATACTGTGAGACTGTAAAGTGAAAGGGGCCTGGTTTGTGGAGGAATGTCCGCTCTTGAAGGGTTAAAAGTGAGGTGTAAAGGAGGCGTTTGGAGCTTTGGGTTTCTTTCTGTACAGGATTGAAAGCTGAAAGTGAAATTATGGAGAGCTACCACGGCTGATCTCCTGCAGTGGAATTCCATGCCGAGTCACCACTACCTTCGGTACCGCAGGGAGAGCAGGGAGGGCTCCAAAGGGTTAAAATTAAAAGCTGTTTCTAAAGCCTGCAATAATAATACAATAGACTGCTGGTAGCCACGGGCAGAATTTACTGTCCTTGGTCTAGTGAACCGGTATTAACCCTTCCAGTGTCCTGCGTGGCTGCGTGCTCGGTGTCACTTCCCGCAGCAGCGTGTGGCTGTGTGTGCTCCCTGTCAGACTGCTCAATTAATTATCACCGTCCTCCCTTTCCAGGATGGCCCTGGGCATCCCGAGGGGTGTGGCTCTCCTCGGGGTTTCTTCCCAGATGTGTCCTGCGGTCTCCAACCCGATGAATCGTACTCATCAATATTTAATGACACCAGTGTACCTTCGTTCCTGTCCTCGCTCTAAATTACTCTTCCACATGGCCAGACAGGTGCATTGTCTTCCCGCTATGCTGTGGAGACAGAGGAGGTGCTGATTAGCTCTGTGTCAGCATCTGAGGCAGAGGTGGGTGGACCACCAAAAGGTCTTGGTGGGCACTGACCGCGTGCTTGAGAAACGGGCGTTGGGGACCTCTTGGTCTCTGTCTCTGGGGGGTGACGGTAGGTGTCTCTGGGGTGTGACAGTAGGTGTCTCTGGGGGGGTGACGGTAGGTGTCTCTGGGGGGGGACAGTAGGTGTCTCTGGGGGGTGACGGTAGGTGTCTCTGGGGGGGGGACGGTAGGNGTGCCTCTGGGGTGTGACGGTAGGTGCCTCTGGGGTGTGATGGTAGGTGTCTCTGGGGTGTGATGGTAGGTGTCTCTGGGGTGTGATGGTAGGTGTCTCTGGGGGGTGATGGTAGGTGCCTCTGGGGTGTGACGGTAGGTGCCTCTGGGGTGTGATGGTAGGTGTCTCTGGGGTGTGATGGTAGGTGTATGTGGGGTGTGATGGTAGGTGTCTCTGGGGGGTGATGACAATAGGTGTCTCACTACGGGTTCCTCACCAACCAGGCACTCAGCAGCTTCCAAGCAGGTTTCCCGCAGGAAGAAACTGGTTCCGAGGCAGAGGGCAGGAGAGACATCTCAAAGACTCTGCTCAGTGTTACCCTTCTGGCCAAACTGGGGTTGCTGTAGAAGCAGCCCGTGACACATTCTGCTCTGTTCACGCCACGGGGTAGTCTGGGGCAAGAGCCGCGCCGCGTGCGTTGCTGATAGCCGATGAGAACGTGGAGTCGTTTCCAACCACTGGGCTGCCCACCGCCAGGAGCGGCTGGCGATACTCCTAACATTGCAGTTCCCTTTCCTGTTTCCATAGGAGTGAAGTGCAGTCCACAGCCAGGTTATGAGACTGGGGCCCAGGAATTTTTCTACTTCTAATCCTGTCTCTGACATTGATTCCTTCATTAGCCTTGGGCAAGTCATTTCACTTTGATATATTCGAATCACCACATCTATAAAATGGAGATGCAGTGAGGTGTCATGGAGATTTATTAGGCTGTGTCTGCAGCATACTTTGAAGAAGTCAAACCATATACACCTGTTAATGAATGGAATATTAAAACATGAATGAAAACATTTTCTCATTGCAGAAACCCAACTTCTGACTCAGACTCCTGCAGAACTCTGAGTGCCGAGCAGGCAGCAGGTAGGGTTTGACACCCACTGTGTAAGCTCATCCAAGAAAAATTAGCTGACCGCTGGCATGACGGCAGCTGGATGTCAGATAAGCGGCCTGGGTGGAAGTGATGGAGGAGGGAGAGCAGCTCCCTGATGAGGAGAGGCTGAGGGAGCTGGGGCTCTTGAGCTTGGGAAGAGGAGGCTGAGGGGGGACCGCATTGCTGTCTCTCAATCTGTGAGGGGTGGGTGTCAGGAGGATGGAGCCAGGCTCTGCTCAAGGGCATCTGGGGACAGGACAAGGGGCACTGGGTGCCAGCTGGAACAGAAGGGGTTCCCTCTCAATCTCAGCAGGACCTTCTTCCCAGGGAGGGTCCCGGAGCACTGGACCAGGCTGCCCAGGGGGGCTGTGGAGTCTCCTTCTCTGGAGATGTTCCAGCCCTGCCTGGCTGTGTTCCTGTGCCACTGGGTCTGGGTGACCCTGCTGTGGCAGGGGGACTGGACTGGATGGTCTTTCCAGGTCCCTTCCCATCCCTAAGGATTCTATGGATCCCTAGGGCTTGAAGCCTTTTTTTCACACCAGTGCCTTGTTCTGCTGGTTAATAAGCAGAGCCAGTCCCCCAGCTTCTGGCCTGCAGAAGAGCTTGTGAGGTGGTTTGGTCCCGTCTGCACCACCTTCACTGGTTGTGCTGAAGGTTTGGTCGTGGCAGAAAGGCATTAAACAGGACGAGTGGCCCCGTTTCTGCCTCGCAGGTTGGAGCCACGCACTGGGCTGTGAGCCACAGTGCACCTTTGGCCCCAGGCAGAGCCACGCCGGGCTGGTGCCCAGCTTGCCTTGCCCTTGCTTGTGCTGGACTGTGCGTAGACAGGAACACATCTGCTCCTGGACTGAGTAACCTGCGCATGAGTCACCAGCTGCATCGTGGCGAGAGCCTTGGGGAGCTGTGGGAGACAGCTGTGCGCTGGGGCGTGTTGTAAAGGAACACTGACCCTACCCAGCACAAGGCCAGGAGCACAAAGAGACTCCGAGCAGGAGGTGGCTTCTGCGGAGCCGGGGCAGCGTGAGCACAGCGTGGTCCCAGACTCTGCTGCTGCCCTTCTGCTCAGCCACTTCCTGGCTGGTCCCTGAGGCTGACAGCTACTGAACAATTATAGTTACCAGCTCCCCAGCATCTCTGCCCTCAGACACTAGATGCTTTCCCACCTGCAGCACGGCAGCAGTGATGCAGGCTTTTGAGGAGACCTCATGAAGCGAGGCGGTGGTGGCACAGCTGGGAATGGGAGTAGGTGGTACTGAGCACAGCTTAAAGAGATGAGGACGCCTGGACTGGGGCAGAGGTGGGACCTGGGGTGCGCTGCAATAATCAGGTCTGCAGTTTGGATTCAGTTCTTCCCTGTCCAGGCATGGTTTATTCACGTATGAGTCAGGGCACACACAGATGATTAGCATGGCTGGTTCTTTTATGGCGTGGTGGAAAAAGTGACCAAGAGGAGGATAATGTAAGGCAGAGACATGCACTTGGCTTGGGAGAATCAGGAAGGAGCATAATGCTCCTGGCCACACCGAGCAGGGCTCCTGTCTCCTCGTTTGGGGAAGGCTCAGGAGCAGGAGCCTGGTCACATCCCTCCAGCTGTGCCAGTGGCTCGCTCTGGAAACCTCCTGAACCATGTATGATTTACCTGCAGGACAGGACGGAGAAGGTAGCCTTTGGCAGCTGGAGAAGGGGCACATTGTGAGAGGCAGATCCTCTGTAGTCTGGCGCGTGATTTAGCGCAGAGCGCGCAATCACTGGGTGTTTCCTGCGTGGGCTGTGAGCTTGTTCCTCCAGCCCCTGCTTGACTTGGGAGTCATAACCCATAATTTCTCCTAGCACGTAATATTACCAAAAAACACCCCAGGACGTTTAAAATTTCAGAGCTTTCCTGATGGTCTGGCAGGAATATGTTTTTAAAAGCCTGTGCTCAGGCCTTGCTGTGCTCTGAGCACAGAGCAGCTGCAAGTGTTGCAGAGGGAGCCCAGTTGGCCTCAGGGGAATGGGTACAGAGGGTGTTCCGTGTGACTTGTTTGCAAACTCCCGTGGCTATTTTGAGAGGCTCCTGGGATTTGATGCAGTCGTGTATATCCCTTCTGACTTGGAAAGATGGATTCTGTCCAGGGTGTAGCTGAAAACCCCAGAACAGAGGGTCTGTGTTCGAAGGATGGGTTTTGTGGCTGAGGATGTCGCTGGTTGCCACCTCCCTGCGATGCTTTTCCACCCACGCCTGCACCCAGGGAGGAAGCGACAGAGCAAACACAAACAGCCCTAAGTTTCTTGTGGGCAAAGCAGGAGGTGCAGACCCTTGGTAATATGAGAGCATCGGGCTTCAAAGGCTCCTGGAAGTGCAGATAAGATCAGCCCAGGTCAAAGAAGTAGCCTTGGCAGCTACAGTCCTACCCAGTGGAGCATGGTGAGCCCCAGCCTAGCTTGTGGGCGCAACTGCCCGAGTCCCAGGGCACTGCAGTTGTGCCCTGCACCCCGCCAGTGGGGCGCAGGGTCCTTTCCCCGGGAGACCACGGGCTGTTAAACAGGGAAATCACTCCAGGGGAAGTGGATGTTTCCACTGCCCTTCCTATGCCACTGTGTGTAAGCTGCAGCTTGCTCGCTGGCCTTCAGGGTGTTGGACTTTCCTTGCCTTTATGGGTTTGCTGGCGTCGCTTTCACACGGGAAGCCTGTTTCTCCGCTTTCCTGGCCAACCTCACTGCTTGGACTCATTTTACTGCTTCTTCGTGGCCTCCTGCTGTCATGGAGAACTTTGTCGTTCGCCCTCCCTTCTGCCACGCTCGTGTTCAGCTGGGCACTGAGTGTCCGTGTGAAGCGGCACAAAGCCTCCTGGCTCGGTGGCTCGGGTGGAAGGGATGGGCAGGACGCAGTCCCCGCGCCGTGGCGTGCGAGTAGTGTTCAGCAGGGTGAAAGACGAGGGAAGAGCAGATCCTGGGCACACACAGAGCAGGCTGTGGGACTTCCTCCCCTTGTCAGTAGCCTCCCTTGAAGAGACTCCCGCCCCAGGCAGATCCAAGTCTACTGCTGGTGGAGAGGAGCTCTTCTCCAGAGGCAGCCCTGTGTTTGCAACTTTCTCAGCTGCGTCCTGCCCCCCTTCGCCTATCGCTCATCACCTTGTGGGTGAGGACCGTGTTGGTGCTAGCGGCTGTGTTTAAAGACGGGACAGAAGCAAAGTGCAGCTGTGTTTTGCCCTCTGGGTTTCTGTGCCCGCAGTGCAGAGCTCTGTAAAAACGCTTCTAAAGTCCTGGTGCTCGGTTAGCAAGGAGGTAGAATCCACGGATACTTTTCCACAGGAAAGGAGGAAACAAAAGTCTCCCTGACTGGGGTTTCGTTACAGTCCAGTAGTCGCCCCATGTTGGAGAAAGAACTTCCTTGAAGGAAGTTCATGTGATTTTTCAGCAGCCTTGCTCAGGGTCGAGCTGGGGTGGCTCGTGGCTTGAGTACCAACACCAAGGTTGTGCCTAACACGTGCTCAGAGCCCTGCTGGCTTTCACTCACGACTCAGAGAACCAACTGCTGTGCTTGCTCCTTGCTCAGGATGCTGAACCAGTACTCTAGGTGCAGAGTACTGGGTGTAGATGGACCGAGGTCATCACTTCATCTGTGAGCAACAGGAATCCTCCGCTTGCCTGGTGGAGGTGGATTTGGAGTCTAATTTTTAAGTAGCACTGGTGGGCAATTTGCTAATAGAGTGAGGAATCTCCCTATGGCCTTCGGAGAAATCCCACAGCATGAGCAGAAAGGCGTAGATGTAGAATCCTTAGGGATGGGAAGGGACCTGGAAAGATCCTCCAGTCCAGTCCCCCTGCCACAGCAGGATCCCCAGACCCAGTGGCACAGGAACACAGCCAGGCGGGGCTGGAACGTCTGCAGAGAAGGAGACTCCACAACCCCCTGGGCAGCCCCTTCCAGTGCTCCGGGACCCTCCCTGGGAAGAAGCCAGTGCTCTCCATTTTGCCACGAGTCTGTCGCCCTTCTCCATTCCTTGCTCGCACAGAGGCAAATAAAAATTCAGGGACTTGTGCCACACTTTGTTCACATGCCTGTGTACAAATATTTGCATGCAGCACTGCTTCAAAGGAGCCCGAAGATGCTATCTTAACCGTGGTGCTTTCCCTGGCTGTTGCTGTGCTCTGCCTCTGTGAATAAAGGCATCAGTGTCTGCAGTCAGTAGATCTCTCATACAGATTTAATCTGGCTGTTTTCCTCCCTAGGGAGCAGAGTTGAGGATAGCCAAGTTCAAGGTAGAGTGTGTCTGAGTTTTGTAAGCAGAATAGACATGGAAATTTGAAGCCTAAATTGCACATTCCAGTCTCTTATGGAAACGGTGAACAAGGAGATGAAGCAGAGCCTTCAGTACTGAGCCAGCACCGATGTTCAGGTACCGACACAGAGCTGGGGAGTTTATGTACGAGCACTGTGTGTGGCTGTGTGTGCGCAGGCACACGCGCGTGGTGTTTGTAAACAGCGCGTCACATCTTCCTCTGCTTGTAGATTCCACTGACGATGGCTGCTTTCTCCTGGTGGCAGACCCGTTGAAATGAAAAGCCCCCCCCTCATTTCCTGGCTCCTATAAATTCTGTGCGGTGGGCGAGTATGGTCTAGGTGTCAGCTGCTTAGGGTTACTGGGTTGGTTTTAGGTTGGACTGGACGATGTTTAAGGTCTTTTCCAGCCTCATCAGTGCTGTGAGGCTGTGAGTAGCGAGGGGCACTAGCTGTACACCCACGGAGAGATGCCCTGTTGAGAAGAGGAGCATTATACAGGGAACAATTGACAGCCCTTCACTTCAGTGGGTACATTTCTCTGTACAGCTGCATCAGCGCTAATGATAAATGAGTCCTGTTTGATAGCTGGCTCCGGTGCCTGACAGCTACAGTTTTGGCCAGAGGGCCACGACAGGCTTTAGACTTCTGTTCAAAATGAGTTAAACATATTAGGTATTATGAAGCCACAGAAGCCTCGAGAATGAGTGCTGAAATGAGTTATCAAGGTATGCTCCTGGGTACACAACTTGCAAAGCAGATGTCATTCTAATAATGTGTGATATAGAACATGTCTGGCCTAAACCCTGCCGGATGAAATATGAAGCCCCGTCGGTGATATTTAATACCGCTTTATGAGGTGCCATCTTATAAAGACAATGCCCGCCTTATGTGGAATGCTTAAGGTATTTTGCCAAAGGCACTGGGAGGTATCTGAGCTAAGTAGAATTTTTATTATTTTATAAGCCTTTACTTTGTAATATTTCTGTTTCTACATTATTGTGGTACTCGCTGCTCTAACCCTTTGTCTGGTGAACTTCACGACTGGTTTCACCGGGAGATTGACTGATGGGGCTGCCTGTGCAGGGAAGGGCCGGTTCCTACCCGAACGTATCCCGAGCAAAAAAAGGGCGTCGAGTAGAGAGCAGACGTCGGTCGAGCTTTGCGGGAGGTGCTCTCGGAGAAGAGGGCTCGAAGCGGTGGGAGCCAAAGGTGGTTTTTCAAGGCGTGAGCCCTGGCAAGGTTGTGACTGTGTGTGTGACAGCTGTAGCCTTCGTTTAATCTTCAATTCCTCCTGTAAACTTTGACTTCCCGTGGAGGTTTCTGCATCCCGTTGCCGACGTTCCAAGGACACGCACCGAATCGCTTAGGTTGAGAAGGATGATGAGTGCTCTCGCTCTCCGGTTCTCTCTTTATTTACATATTTTCATTTAAGGTTCCTTCTGTGGAACAGAATTGCCTCCTTGTTCAGGTCTGTTGGAAAGGGACGGCAGAGGGAGCGCAAGTGGTTATTCTGAGCAAATTAGGTGTCTCCTTCCTGGGATGCAGAGGCTGTGCTGACAGCACTGCTGAGTTAAAGACCCCAGTGGGGGCAATCCTTACATTTCAGTGATGCTGAGGCGCTGCAAATGGGCTCAATGCTGAGATCTCATTGCCACTGCCGGAGGTTCTGGTCCAGTGCAGCCAGGGGGTTGTTTTCTCTTCTTCATTTTACATCTTCCTGGCTCTCACAGTCCTTCTAGTCTTCCATGCTACTCAGTTCAACTTCTCCTGGAGTAAAGAGTGCCCAGGACCTAGAAAGCAGCCACTCTGCAAAGCACAAACCAGGAAAAGCTGATGTGCCAGGCAGCAGCTTTTACTCCTTGGGGTGTCTCTTGCAGGGCACATTGAGACCCCCCAGTTCTCCTTCTTTCAAGTTCTCCTGCTTGGCCATGATCTGACTTTACGAATCCTGTGGGACCAGGTCCCTGTGACGACTTCTGCCAGCTGGCTTGTCTGCATAAACATCAACACCAAAGAAATGACCCAGCTCAGTGTGCCTGTGCCCGCTGCGTACGATTTCCAGCTCGAAAGACATCCCTGCCCTCAAATAACGTGATGGCTCTTACCCTGAATCCTGGCGCTCTCCTTGCGTCTCCCTGGCTAAGGGATCTTTTAATGGGTGGTAGTCAGCCTGATGCAGTGAAGTATTAGGTTAATTCCCTTTGATAAAACCCTCCTAACTTTTATTTTCGCCCTTGAAAACCTTGCCTTTCCTTCTAAATGCATCATCCTGGGAGCCCAAGGTTCGCAGATATTCAGATTCATCTTCCTGCGTACCATAAACATGCCAGCTCTGTTTAATCTATTTGGACCCTGGCAAGCGGTGACTATCAGAGGCAGAATGGGTGCTGAGGGGCCCATGGTTATACAGTAACATCAGCTTGGCAGCGGCTCAGTCATCGTGTTAGACGATCTGTCCGTCTCCCCGCCTGTGGCTTCGAGCGTATAAAATGCAGATGAGAAGTCAGACGGAATCTTCCGTGAGCGATGCGCTTCGCATCTCCGCCCGGCTTTCCTAGCCTCGGCTTCGCATGCGCTCGTGGTCGGGCTGTCTGGTTGCAGTGCTGCCGTGGGAAAGACGTGCGTCGTAGGAATTCCCGCGCGCCGCCGCTCGGTGTGCCGCCACGCCGGGTGACATCTGCTGTGTCACGAAACGCCAGCGTCTCCTGAAGGACCGTAGCCCAAGGTGACAGGATTCGCTGTAGACAGTCGTGCTCCGTGCCCTTGTGTTTAACCCAGAGCAAGGTTCCCGCGGTGTCATGGTCATGGGCAGCCTTTGCCTGCTCTGTCGTCACCCAGCAGAACGCTGACCGGTGGCGATCAGCCCAACCACCCCAAATGCTGTGGGTGTGACGATAGGTGGAACTTCCCAGGGGTGTGTGTTGGCAGTGTGTGCCCAGGAGCACTGTCCCAGCACACGGGATGGTGGGGCTCTGCTTGGGCAGACCCTGCGATAGGTGAGGCATTCCCCCCCGCGGGTCATAGCCCCAGCTGTGTCCCACAACCCGTGCAGGTGCCTTGTGGAGAACTTCCCTGGCAAAGAAGGTCGCCCTGTGAAAGACCTATGGAGTGGGAGTCAGGGTTTCTGTGGCGTGCTGGGTGCTTTGGGGGTTTCTTTGCCTCTTGGCAAAAGCTCTTAAACTTGTTTGCAAACCCTCTGTTTGAGCTGTGCAGGTGGCTCAGCCAATCCTTAGGGATGGGAAGGGACCTGGAAAGATCATCCAGTCCAACCTCCCTGCCACAGCAGGATCACCCAGACCAAGTCACACAGGAACACAGCCAGGCGGGGCTGGAACGTCTGCAGAGAAGGAGACTCCACAACCCCCCTGGGCAGTCTGTGCCAGTGCTCCAGCACCCTCCCTGGGAAGAAGGTCCTGCTGAGACTGAGAGGGAACCTCCTCTGCTCCAGCTGGCACCCAGTGCCCCTTGTCCTGTCCCCAGATGCCCTTGAGCAGAGCCTGGCTCCATCCTCCTGACACCCACCCCTCACAGATTGAGAGCCAGGAATGTTTATAGAGGTTCTCTCCTGGAAGCTCATTTCCTTAAACCCTGCCTCTGTATCCGCTAAACTCCACACAATGCCCGTTCCAGGCTGTGCGAGGCCTTTTGTCTCCTCTCAGCTTATGGTTTCTGCCTGTTGTTGCCGGAGCCGAACGCGCAGATCCGCGAGATTAAAGATCTAAATTTTATAAACAGGAATCAAAGCTCCTAAATCCCGAACAAAGAAAAGCCAACGCAAGTACGAACATTAAACCCCGTACATAAATAGTACTTCAAGGCTGAAGGTGTTAAATTATTCAGCGGTGAAGTCATAAGTGTTCTTAAACTTAAGTATAAAAATGCCCTTGACGATATTTCATCGCCGCGCGCTTCTTTAAAATATTTAGCATTCTCATTAAGGAGAATGACTTTATTTTATATATTAGTTACACTCCTGCTTGTTAATAGGGAGGAATTGAGTCGCAAAGAGCATTCTTATGGATATAAGCCCAAGACAATTTACATATAAAGTCGGACGACTATTCACTTCTTATTTATTCCCGGATCATCCGCGTCCGCGCGTAGCTCCGGAGCACTTAACCAGATTTGTTCCTGTTGGGCGGCATTAATATCTCCTGCCCCCCAAAACACGCCTTGCTAATGCCGTTGCGAAGACGGGTTCGTTCAACGCTCCGTGGAAGTTCTTGCCTTTGAAAGACTTAACGAACCTCAGGGTGTCGGCGTAGCGCGCGGCGGAAGGCCTGTTCCATATTCATGGCCGGCACGGCAGCGTTCCCTTCACTCTGCCGCTCCTGGGCCGGCTCGCTGCAAAACGGCGTCAAAAGTCACTGGAGACCTGTGCTGAAAATTGTGACTCTCGATAGCGGGATGTAATGGAGAGCTTGAGAAGAGAAGAGCCGGTGCTGTATGGGCCCAGGGGGAATCGTTCTGACAGACAAATGGATGGATAAGGGAGTTTTTGACATAATGGGATGAACAAGTTGATGCCGGAAAGGACTGAATTAGAGTTATTACTGTAAGGAGATTCTGAAGTTGTGGAGAGCGGCGGCGTGCGTTCCGTTTGACTGCCTCCATGCAGAACAGGTTTTTAACCAGGCTTGGATTTGAATTGATTACGATCTGTAGCGACTTCCTTGGACGTGACCTCAGCAACGCTGCTTTACGAGGCCTTTGTTTGGGAGCGGGACGGTTTGATGCGTCCGGTTTTTGAAGCCCGGTGCGATCAGTTGGCCTCTCAGCTCCCTTTTGTAAGGACAGCAGAACGGGAAGAAAGAAAAGCTGCTCTTTGGAGGTCTCCTCTGGAACGGTAGGAGACTGCGTAGAGCCGCATCCTTTTGTGTGCATCTATTTTACTCAGCCTTTACTCAGCTGTGCAGGTCAGCAGCTCTGAGATCCCAGAGCCCTGGTGGGACACAGATACCGGACGATGCACAGGCGACGGCAAGATCGAGGCCACGGTTAATCAAGGCCATCCAACGGAAGGACTGTGCTTCTCTACTTGTTATGTTCAGGTGGTTGCAGGGCCAGGCTGTCAGCCGGGTGTTTTTTCAGGCCCGTGGGGTGTGTGTGCACCCAAGAGACTGACCGCGTGCCTCTGGGGAGGGGTAGCGGGTAACAGCCTCTCCACCCTAAAGCCACGGTCTGAGCTCTGTTTGATTTTAGCTGCAGTGACTAAGCCAGCGGCCAAAATGCAGAAGTAGGTAGGGTGGGAAAAGCCCTCGCAGTGGGGAAGGTGAAAAACATGTTAGTGAGGAGCAGTGCAGTGACGGGAGAGGGAAGATGGAGGTGCCAGTCACCACTTGTATCACAGAATCACTAGGGATGGGAAGGGACCTCAGTCCCCCTGCCACAGCAGGATCCCCCAGGCCCAGTGGCACAGGAACACAGCCAG
>VZRI01010704.1:1401600-1412759 GCA_013397515.1 Upupa epops | reverse complement strand
CCAGAGCCCCAGCTCCCTCAGCCTTTCCTCATCAGGGAGCTGCTCTCCTTCCTTCAGCATCTTTGCTGCTTTAATGCTGGACACCCTCCAGCAGCTCTGTGTCCTTCTGGAACTGAGGGGCCCAGAACTGGACACTACAGTCCCAGATGCAGTCTCACCAGTGCAGAGTAGAGGGGGAGAAGACCCTCTCTCAATCTGCTAACCATCCCCTTCTGATTCCCCCAGGATGCTGTTAGCCTTCTTGGCCACAAGAGCCCATTGCTGGCTCATAGCCATCCTGCTGGCCACTCGGACCCCCATGTCCCTTTCTCCTCCACTGCTCTCCAACAGGTGTCAGACGCTTGAGAGAGCAGGCTGAGGAAGTGAAGCTAACTGTACCATGCTGTTCACTTCTGCTCATTAGATCCAGTGGAGGAGCCTTGCTGTCTCTCCAGTGCTGAGGACTGCAGGAGTAGGTACCATGTCCTAGCTGGAGGGTTGATTCAAGCAGAAAACTTGTGTGTTAGTGGACCCACAACATTGCCACCCTCCAGAGTTCAGGGTTTCCTCCTGTGCTACCCCAAGGAGAGAGAACAATGAACTCCTGACACCCAGCAAAGCTCTGTTTCAAAACAAGTGTGGCCAGCAGATTGAGAGAGGAGATTCTGCCCCTCTGCTCTGCCCAGCTGAGAACTCACCTGGAGTATTGCGTCCCCAGCACAAGAAGGATGTGGAGCTGCTGGTCCCTGTCTGAGGGCCATGACAATGCCTCTGGGCAATCTCTTCTAGTCAGAGGTGTCTGCGATTGCTGCACGGGGGTCAGACTGGCTGCCCTTTGGAAGCCGCTTCCAACCCCACGCACTGGAGCAGTCTTGATTTCTATGCCTCATGGCAATTCCTGACGCAGAGAGTGGGTGAGATGGTTCCTGCCATCTCCCCTCTGCTCAACGCAGGCAGCTGTGCTGATCAGACAGTACCTCCAGGGGCAATCTGACAGCTGCCACTTAATCCCCAGGTCACATCGTCCCCTTGTGCTGCTGCTCATCCCTCCACCACCCAGAGCCCAGGGATAGCTAACTGCCCGTGCTCCAGATGGGCATCAATGGAAGCAATCCAGCTGTTTAATAAACTCTGAACGCTCGCTGCGTTGCTCTCAGGCTCTACCTGCCTGGACTGGGGTCCCTGCGCCGCGTTTCGTTCTGTAAACGCTGAAGAAGAAGGCAGAGGACTGGTTTACTGGGATGATTTATGTATGAGAAATGCCTGACGTGTGAAACCCGTGGCTCTTCACTGTTCAGGTCTCAAGAGCACAGTCAGTCTGAGAGGAGCAGGCATTGCACTTCCTCGCTGAGACGAGCGGAATGGAGTTTGGGGGTTGAGTTCTACCCCTTCCCGCAATGCAAACTGCCTCGCTCTTCTAGTTGTGAGCATCACAGAAGTCACTGCTTCAGCGAAACACCCTGCAGCGACACAAAAGGATAGACTGGAGAAGCACACATCTACCAATAAGTGGCACTGAGCATCTACACCATTTCTCACACAGGTTGGCATCTCTCTCAGTGGTCCATCTGGTAGAATTGGATGGCATTTATCAGGAAATAATCCAATGGTGGCATGCCAAAACCTGAACATGAAGAGTACTTGTGCCTAGTGTCAATCATTCACCCTCTGACAGTTCAATAAACATCCTCTCTGTGATGGTTTTCAGGAACACTGACACCCAAAATGCTGGAAACAATGCCAGGGATGGAAATGACAATGCTTCTGCGGAGCAGCGACGGGGCCCGGCGCAACCTGCCGTGGATTTTGCCAAGGGCTGCGGCGTGCCTGCGGACCACTGGCCCGCCGGGGTTAGCTGCCGAGGGAGCGCCGGTCACACCTTTGCATCCTCCCCAAATAAAGGAGCGTGAGGTAGGGAGGTGCCTCCTGGGAGGGAGATGCTGCGGCCACAGTAGTCAGCTGCAGGCTGCTGAAGAGCCATCTGCCCTTCCCGCTTGTTTTCCGTGGGCACGGGGTGATAGAGGGACTCGTCCCTGCGCCCCAAGGCAGTGGTTCTGCTCTGCTCATCTTGTTGTCTTGGAGGCTGAGGAGGGTGGTGTTGTGGCTGGGTGTGCTCCCGTAGTGATGAAGACGGTGGCACGTGGGACAGCAGGAGCCCAGAGCTCACTAGTGGGTCAGTAACCGTGGAAGTGGCTGGGAAACTCGAATTGAGGGGGAGGAAAATGCAACCTGGCTCAGCAGCGACGAGCCCAGGGGTAAAGGACAAAGGAGGGGGGTGAAATCAGTAGCCCAGATCTGGTGCATCTACACTAATGCCTGTAGCACGGGCAACAAGCAGGGTGAGCTGAGGCCCCTGTGCAGTGGGATAGCTGAGATGTAGTTGCCATCACAGAAACGTGGTGGGATGACTGTCATGACTGGAATGCTGTGGTCAGTGGGTGTCAGCTCTTCAGGAAGGACAGGCGAGGAAGGAGAGGTGGAGATGTGGACCTCTGTGTTAGGGAGTTCTTTGTGTGATGATGACAAAGTAGAGTGTTTATGGGTTGGGATGAAAGGGAAGGCAGATAAGGGAGCTGCTGTGCTGGGAGTCTGCTACAGACCACCCAGTCAGGATGGGCAGGCAGGAGCAATATTCCATGCACAGCTGGCTGAAGTCTCACACTCTCCAGCCCTTCTTCTAGTTGGGCTCTTCAACCTCCCAAACATCCGCTGGAGATCTAACAGCGCAGAGAGCAGGGAGCAGACAGCCTGGGAGGTTCCTTGAGCGCAGGGAAGGTAACGTCCTGACACAAGCCTACCAGGGAAGGGGCCTTGCTTGACCTCCTCTTCACAGATAGAGAAGGACTAGCGGGAGATGCGGTGGTCAGAGGTCATCCTGGGCTGAGTGACCACGAATTGAGTGAGTTCCCAATTCTTAGTGCAGTTAGCAGAGCCTCCACCTTGGATTTCCAGAGGGCAGACGTTGCTCTGTTCAGAGCACCGGCTGAGGAAGTCCCTGGGAGAGAGTCCTGAAGGGCATGGAGCTGCATTTCCCAGCTAAGCCCCTCACCGCAGGTGTCTGGATGCCACCTGTGTCTCTCCAGCTGCCCCCACTCTCCCTCGTGAGGGATGCTGGAGGGGGAAAGCAGCAAATCCAGAAGAACAGAGCAGAGCCTCCACACAGGGCAAACGCACCGGTTTGTACTGCCAGCACCCCTTGGCCAGTGAGGAGGAACCTCCACTGCGAGAAGTGCAGATAACTTGCCTGCAACCACTGGCAGAGCTGGGAACCAGACTCTGGCCTCCCTGATGTGCCAGAGCCCCGAGCAGAGGCTCACGAGGTCTAACCAAATCACCTTCTCTCCATCTGCCTGGTAGGAGGGAGTGGGAGGAATGTCTGCATGCGGAATAAGGGGGTTCTGGCCCTCTTGGAATGCCAGGCTTCAGATCCGGGAATCGACTGATGTCTGGGGCTTAGGAGTGCGACCAGGACAGACCTGTGGGTCCACAGGCATTTGGTAGCCAAGCCTGCCCAAAGAGAGGTGCTGGGATCTGCCGCTAGTCCAGAGCTTGGAGGGAGGCAACTGCCCAGGGCAGCACTTGTGGGGCAGCTCAGGTCCCTCCTGGCTCGGGTCTGTCGGGTCCACAGGCACCGCGCTGGTGGGGAGGCTGCAGCTAACGTGGAGAAGGTGCTCTGGAGCAGACAGAGGGGTCTGAGCAGAAAGCTGGGGCGTGCAGGCGCCTATAGATACTTAGGCCAGTGTTCCAGGGAGAAGTGCGAGCTAACTCCATCAGTGCCTTTGAGCCCTGACTTGTTAATTGGCATTACTTTAATTCCCAGCTATATTTGAAGGTATGAACGTAAGGAATTTTAAAGTCATTATGTGGGTGAGGGACTGATAAAAATAAATCCGTCAGGTTCGGAAGGAGCAGAGAGGGAATAAAAGGTGTTAAGAAATGCAGGAGTTTTCAGCCAATTGGTTCAAGAAAGCATCCGGGTGGACTGCAGCTCCTGAAGAGAGGTCACTGATACTGCTCTGGGTACCTCTTTTTATGAACTTTATGCATCACATAAAATAAATTTAAAGCAGTTTAATTTAACAGTCTAATTAGTCGTGGCTTTTTCATCTTGTCTGTTTAACTATACACAGAACAAAGAGAAAGACACGGGGCCAAGTTCAGAGTTGGCACAGATCAGCCCCGTGAGTCAAGGAAGCTGCTCCTGCTCATCCCAGCAGATGCCCAGTTCATCCCTGGGGATAACACCCCTAATGTCTGGAGACTCGCACCGCAGATGAGTCTGGCTGCCAGCGGTGAACCCTCTGCAGAGAGGATCCTTGGGTCTCGGCGTCCAGCCCTTGACCCAGGCTGGCTGCGACGTGGGTGAAACACCGGGGAGAAGTGGTTTGAAAACCTGAGGTGGTTTGGAGCAACCAACCCCCCTCTGATTCCGGCTTTGCGATCGCTCCCGAGGGCTCTGTCCTCTGCTTCAGCCCGGTTCATTCACACCCCCCTGCGCTTTGAATTTCAGTGCTCTTGCCGTCTCCTGATCGCAGGCAAACAGCATCACATGAAGGCACCCTCTGCGCCAAAGGAGCCTCTCTCCGCTGCCTTTGATGTGGTTGCACTGGTTGGACCTTAACGCTAGCGTTCTCCTTGTTCTCCAGCTCACGGCAAACCACGTCTGGGTGCAGAAGCAGGTTTCCAGCTCACAGAGTCTTCGGCCAGCTAAAGCCTGGACTTCTAAGCCCGTAGTTAGGTCCTGGTGCTTGGGAGGGTTGTGCTGGCCCGTTGCTGGCCCTCGATAACAAAGCTCCGATGTCATAAAGGGTAGGAGAAGTCTGTGTCCCATCAGTCGAGGCTCAGGTCTCGTTGTCCTTTTACACGAGGGTGTAGCAGGAGTAGAGGGGGCTGCAGAAGCAGCACCTGAGGAATGACTTACAGGGGACGACTGAGCATTGCATCAGCCTCTAGCAGGAGAAGGGAGGAAGTCTGTGGGAGCGGTTGTTCTTCCTAGGAGAGCCAGGCCAGAGGAGTCTTCCAAGTCTGAGGGCAAGATACAACCAGAACTCATTAGCTCACCACCGTGGTGCTGGCGGTGCCTCCAGGGAAACCACACAGCAGCACAGAGCACCCCAGAGACTAATTGAGTGCAATTAATTATTAGCTGGTTTCAGGTAGATTTGGGTTTCTCTCTCCTGTTGTGTTATAGGAATTTTTGGCTGGGGAAATGCTAAGCTGCAGGAACTCTGGAATGGGTGGCTTGGGAGTCACTCCGGTCACCCTGAGCTGCCTCAGTCCCCCCCACCTATGAGCCCCTCCACCATCTGCCACATAAGGATGAGAAGCTTCCTCAGCCTCTTCAGCCCTGCTCTGCTGGGAGCTCCCCCATGTCTTGGGACAAGGGGCACTGGGTGCCAGCTGGGACAGAGGAGGTTCCCTCTCAATCTCAGCAGGACCTTCTTCCCAGGGAGGGTCCTGGAGCCCTGGACCAGGCTGCCCAGGGGGGTTGTGGAGTCTCCTTCTCTGCAGACATTCCAGACCCTTCTGGCTGTGTTCCTGTGCCACTGGGTCTGGGTGATCCTGCTGTGGCAGGGGGATTGGACTGGATGGTCTTTCCAGGTCCCTTCCCATCCCTAAGGATTCTAGGATTCTGTGATCTTCCCCGGGTTTGGTCCCTGCACCCCTGTGGTGAGCCCTCAGTCCAGGTCAGTGCAAACTCCAGCCTCGCTGCTGGGTGTCTTCCTTGGGAGCGTTCTCTTGCCCCGAGTTTCTCACAGTGCTGCTTCCCAGCGACTCCCTTCTGGGGGCGATTAATTCTTTCTTGTGGCAAATTCAAATTGTTTTAAGGGTTTATTTCCCCCCCATCCCGAGTTTTCCAGTCTCTTTCCCTGGCACTTAGCCCCAAATCCCAGCCATAATTCATTCATTCTAATAAGGGGCGCAAAGCTGACGATGGTGATGTTGGCACTGCCAACTTCACTTTACCAAGGGGCGCTGGTGTGGTTTCATCTGGAGGTTGCACTGCTCTGTTCCTCTCTGTTTTGCTGATGAATTGCATCTCCCAAGAGAGTTGGGGGCTGAGTGGAAGGCTGAGCCAGTGGAGGCTGGGAGAGTGGGTGGTCAATACCAGGATCCCAAGAGAGTGAAGACCCAGCTGGTGGAAAGGCCAGTGGTTCATTAGGAGTCCCAGCACAGGTTGCCCAGAGAGTAGAGTAGGAGGCCAAGAGAATGTGGTCCCAGAGAGCAGGAGACTCAAGAGTTGGGGAAGTGTAGAAGATCAGGAGAGTAGGAATGGAAGACGGTGGAAAGTAGAGGGTGGCAGTGGGAGGGTGGCAGTGGGAAGACCAGAAGGCAGAAGGCTGCAGTGGAACCTGAGAGAGTGGGAGTTTTCCCAGGGGTTCATGCCCCGCTGTCTCCTGAGGACACCCTCCTGCACTCCTCAGTTTCTGCTTTTGCTGAATTTCCCCCGCATCCTCACTCTCCTGCTGGCCTGCACACTCGTGTGACCCCCACACCTGCGGTGGGACAGGCCTGCCTCAGCTCAGTCACTGCAGCTGTAGCTTTGGAGCAGGGCGCTCAGCTCCACCAGGCTCCACAACCCCTGATTTGTGCCTCATCAGGAGCATCTGAGATTAATTGCGAAGGCTTTTCTCTGCCCACCCACAGAGATAAATGCAGAGGAGCCAAGTTGGTAATTGCTCTGAGTTCTGGTGTGCCTCTGCCTTGTTCCCAGGCCAGGGCTCAGTAAGGGGGTGCTGGCTGGGATCTGCTCTGAGCATCGTCTGCTGCTTTGACTCGGAAAGGTATCGGGATGACTTAACGAGGCTGTGCCAGGAACAGGGGCGTGAGAAAGGGACCTGAGGAGAGGTGGCCTGGGAAGGGGTTGGGATGGTGTGGGTAAGAGATGGGAACCTCCTGCTTTCAGGCTTTGCTTTGACTTTGCTCTGCTTTCAGACAGGTTTGACACCAGCTGCTGGGGTTCTCTGCGGCCCTTTGGAAACAGAAAGGAGACGATGGGTTTTGACCATCAGCCTGGAACTGGCTGGACCTCGTGTCGGTGACCCAGCTGAGGACTCTTGTACCTGAAGGTGAGGCACCCCTCTTTTGACGTTGGTGTCATCAGGTTAGTGCAGGAGGTAGGCTGTTGTGTCCCCAAAGGTACTGGGGTGTAAAGAGAAGGGAAGGATGGAGCAGGACAAAGATGCCCTCTGGAGTGGATTGGTGCTTTCCTGGCAGGTAGGGTGGGAAGAGCAGCCTTGGCACCTGGCAGTGGCTGCTTAAAGCTCCCGCATCCTGCTAGCCTGTGCTTGTAGAGGCCATCTGCTGATGCTCAGAGGTCATGAGGTTACCAGCCCTGTTTATTCCTGCGCTGCTGGGGCAAACCTTTCTGGGAGAAGAGGGTTTAACTCGTGGTGCCTGCTCGTGTTGCTGTGGGGTTGAGGGTCTGTTGGGGTCTTCATTAGAAGCTCAGGCTTTCAGAGCCTTTCAAACTTGTCCATTGTGGTGCCCGCTTCTTGCTGCCCGTGCGCTCTCCGGTGCAGCCTGGCAGAGAGTTCTTGTAGCACTTGGGGCTTCTGGTTTTCTGGGGGGGCTGTTTGGTCCCTTAGCTATCTTTTGGGGTTTCATTTGTTCCATTTGGGGAGGGGTTGGGGGGCTTTGTTTGTTTTAGGGGCTCTTGTCTGTTGGAGGGGTTGGTTGTCTGTTTGGGTTTCACTTGTGGGGTTTTGGGGGGCTGCTGCTTGGTTCAGGGGAGGGTGTTTTGGTTTGGTTTCTGGAAGGGGGTTGGGTTTTGTTTGGGTTTGGTTTGGTTTGTGTTTGTGTTCGATGAAACTGACCCAGCTTCTGCTTTCACTGAGGAATCGAGAGGCTGGGAAAGTGCTGCTCTGAGGGGCTGGGGCAGTGCCGCTTTAACTCGGCCGTGGCTGTGGTTTGAAGAGGGAAGTGCAGTTTGGGTTGGTTTTTGGGGTAACTGCGTCTTCCTTTATGTTGTAATTGTAAGGAACAAAGCCAAGCAGAGGAAAAGCCTAGAAAATCAAGTCCATTTTATGTGGAGCATTATGGGCTACTTTTTCCTAGAGGTGTGGGTCTGTACTGGGTGATGCTGGTAGGGGTACAAGCATCAGCTGTATGGCCTGCCAAGCTGGCAGCACTGGCGTTGGCAACGTGATCAGGGCACTGTGGGAGCGTTAAGGAAGAAGCTGAGGACTGAGCTTGGAGCTGCCTGGAGTTCATAGGTACCAGTGAAATCTTTACAGCTGCGTTGACCTCACTGCTGTCTCCAAAGATGTGAGGGGTGGGTGTCAGGAGGATGGAGCCAGGCTCTGCTCAAGGTCACCTGGTGATAGGTACCCTCCCTGGGAAGAAGGTCCTGCTGAGATTGAGAGGGAACCTCCTCTGTTCCAGCTGGCACCCAGTGCCCCTTGTCCTGTCCCTGACGCTTGGCCTTAGTGGATTTATAGTGCCCTAAGCTGGATTTATAAGCATGTGGAGCTTCAGTAGGGCTGAACATAAGAAACAGTAATAGCTTTACTAATTATGTCACTGCTTTGGAGATACAGAGAGTGATAAAAGCACCGAGGAAACCCAGTTAGTAAAACATTTTAAAGATCATTTTAAAGTGAGTTACTGATTGGTGATCCCTTGGGCGAGGGTTAACTTTTCAGTGTGAGAGGGGCCATTCCCAGCAGGGCACGAGTCCCTTTTACCTCTATCGGCTCTTCTGGGAGAGGTGAGGAAGAAATGAAGTCGGATTGAAGGAGTGAGGATTCAACTGGATTATAAATCCACGGGCCCTGATGGGATGCACCCGCGTGTGCTAAGGGAGGCGGAGGAAGTCATGGCTAAGCCACTCTCCGTCATCTTTTCTAAGTCCTGGCGATCAGGAGAGGTGCCCAGGGACTGGAGGTCAGCAAATGTCACTCCAATCTCCAAGAAGGGTGAGAAGGAGGATCCAGGGAACTCTAGACCACTCAGCCTCACCTCCATCCCAGGAAAGGGGATGGAACAGTTTGTCCTGGGTGCTGTCTCTAGGCACAGCAGGGACAAGAGGGTCAGTAGGGACAGTCAGGATGGCTTCACCAAGGGGAAGTCCTGCTGGACCAACCTGACAGCCTTTTATGAGGGCATAACCGGGTAGATAGATGATGGCAGAGCAGGGGATGTGGTCAGTCTTGACTTCAGGAAGGCATCTAACACTGTCTCACATAGCATCCTCATGGCGTGAGGCAGTGTGNGATCTGCTAACCACCCCCTTTCTGATCCCCCCCAGGGTGCTATTGGCCGTCTTGGCCACCAGAGCCCATTGCTGGCTCAGAGTCACCCTGCTGGCCACTAGGACCCTCAGGTCCCTTTCTCCTGCAGTGCTCCCCAGCAGGTCAGTGCCCAGCTCTCCTGTCAAGGCTGTTCCACTGATGTTGGTGTTTTTTGTGCTGCCATGGGGTTTTTTTTTTACCAAGAAGGGGCTGTTGCTTCTTTTAATGAACTGTTATATGAATACATTTCAGATGGACCCAAACACAGGGCAACTCTTCTTCAGAAATGTTGTTTCTACATTTAAAATGTATTTGAAATGTAATTTAAGCAAAAAGATAATGGACCCCCCCCAAAAATAGCTCGAAACAAGCCAGAATAGAGTAGCTCATCATTACGCTAATATATCAAACAATATGAGCTTAGCTTAATTATCCCCTTTGAGAGTTGAGAAAACTAAGCACAACCTTCAATTTACAGCTGTTTGGTGCTGGGAACCTGAATTATTATTTAAGAAGAAGAACTGGGGGGGGGTTGGAGAAAAAGTTTTATTTATTGTGACCTACGCTGGGTTTTTATTCATCATGGAAAATCTGTATATTCACAAATGAGGGCTATTCATCTGCAGGCTGCAGCATTCTTCAGCTGTCCAGGGCTGCATCAGCCGCACTTCTTCAGCTTTTGTGTTTGTCTCGAAGCCTCTTCATCCAAATTGTTCATCATCTTGATGGCGGAGCTTTATCTTGCTCTAGTGCAGCTGCATTCCCCTTATCCAAAGTGCTGAGAGATACAAGGGAGCCGGAGAGAGGGAGAGAGAGAGAGGCAGAATAGAAAAGAGAGAAAGGAATGGCCAGTGCTCATATGAGGATAATTTGTAGTTTCTCAATAATAATAATAAAAAAAAAAGGAGGACAGGCTAATTACTGGCTTAACTAGGGCAGCCTGTGGATCCTCATGTCAAAAGGACTAGCGTAATTATTTGCCATCAAAGCACATTCATATTGTGGTACAAAAGAAGGGCCTTTCGCAAATGGATCTCACTAATAAACAGGGCTGAGAGGAGCATTATGTGTCTCCCTGGATGCGAGCACATTAACACAGTGACATGGAGCATANTGATAATTATCCCTCCTCCCCATCTTCCCTTTCCTTTTCCTTTGTGCTGGGGCTAGCAAGCTGAACTCGACCCGCTGGAAGGCCCAAGGCAGGCTATTAGTGACCTCTGAGCATTGACAAGGTGCCTACACTCTTAAAAGCCCAGCTCTCCATGTCAGAAGGGTTGCAGGAGTCCGCAAGAGGAGCTTTAAGTGGTCCAGCAAACACTTCAACCTTAAAGACACCTGGAAGGTCGTGACCGGTTTAATGTAGATGAGTCTGGCATAAAGAGGGCTTTTTGAATCCACAGACAAAAGTTTGGGGGTTTGGGGGGGGCTTTTTGTTGTTGTTGTTGCTTTTAATTCTCTTTTTCTTTCCTTTCCCCAGCGTTGTTTTTCTTTGCCGATCGTAGCAGAAAGAGCTCTGATTCTGGAGACTCCTGCTCTCGCTGAGCAGATGTGGGCTGGCACCGCCTCAATGGCTGTGGTTTATCCTTAGGAAAAGTAAGCAGGTTGGTAAAGACGGAGAGGAGGGACATGCGTAGACCTTGCGTGGGTGCCTGGCAGCACTGATGCACGAGCGTGCTTCATAGAATCCTTAGGGATGGGAAGGGACCTGGAAAGATCATCCAGTCCAATCCCTCTGCCACAGCAGCATCACCCAGACCCAGTGGCACAGGAACACAGCCAGGCAGATCTGGAACATCTGCAGAGAAGGAGACTCCACAACCCCCCTGGGCAGCCTGTGCCAGTGCTCCGGGACCCTCCCTAGGAAGAAGGTCCTGCTGAGATTGAGAGGGAACCTCCTCTGTTCCAGCTGGCACCCAGTGCCCCTTGTCCTGTCCCCAGATGCCC
>VZRI01010704.1:1380239-1398016 GCA_013397515.1 Upupa epops | reverse complement strand
CAACAGGTCAGTCAGTGCCCACCCTCTCCTGGTCCCTGGGGTTGTTCTTGCCCAGACGCCAGCCTCTCCCCTGCCCCTTGTTTGAAGCAGATGGAGAGGGAAGACTAGACGAGCGGAACAGCAGTTCTGCATGAGCTGGTGGATGAGGTGCCACTCTAAGTGTGCTGAACCCGGGACACGTGCAGTCCACCTTGTGTTGTCTGTGCGTCCTGACACCCAGCACTCTGTTTTCCAGCGCTGGTTTCTCCAAGAGAAACCTGTGACTCCGTGCCCCTTCTGCGTGTAGAGCGGCTGCAAATCCCTTGCTGTGCCAGTGCCTGTGTGAGCATCCGCTGTGGAGAGGCAACTGATATTGGTCTAAACACATTTGTGTATCTCTCCCTGACATTTGCTCTGCGGAAAGGTCAGGCTGCAGCAGCGGGGCTGAGCCGCTCTCCTCATTATACACCTCGCTGCGAATTTCCATGCGCAGCTCAAAGACTCCAGTGATTCCTGCTGCTGTGGCTGGGAACATCCAGCACAAAGCCACATCAGCCAGCCTGGAAGCTCTGTCTTGGGCTGCACTGCTGATGCTTGAGGACAGAAGCAGTGGGTGGTGATGGTTTGGGAAAGCCTGGTGATGTTCTTGCTGCAGTAAGTTTCACCCTTGCAGCATCAAAGCGTAGAATCCTTAGGGATGGGAAAAGACCTTGAGAGATCATCCAGTCCAGTCCCCCTGCCACAGCAGGATCCCCCAGACCCAGTGGCACAGGAACACAGCCAGGCGGGGCTGGAACGTCTCCAGAGGAGACTCCACAACCCCCCTGGGCAGCCTGGTCCAGTGCTCCGGGACCCTCCCTGGGAAGAAGAGTTCTTCTTGTTGAAGTTGAGCATGTTCCTACCCTGATAACCCCTAACGTGTTCCTCTCTGCTGATCTAGAGCAACAGAGCACTTCACCAGGAGAAAGTATTTAGCATCACCACTTTGCTCTTCCCCTTTTGTGTCATTCAGTCCGATGATGTTTTCTGTGCTCCTAGTTCCTGGAGGAGTCCTTTGCCCTCAGCGTCTGTCGGTGTTGTGGAGGCGATGCGTTGTGGAGGCGATGCGTTGTGCCCATTTTCCAGGTTAGTTCAGCCCGTCATGCCTGCGAATCCTTCGCCACCGAGGGAGGTTGTAACGCGCCCCGGAACGTGGTGGACTCGCTGTACCTAGCCCTGTTTAAACGTTGTGCAGACGTGCTGCTAGAGGCCGTGGTGGTAACCTCTGGGTTAATGCTTGGACTCGATAATCTCAAAGGTCTTTTCCACCCCAAGTGATTCGATGCCACGAGAGGAGGGTGACCTCCTTTTCTCTGCTCTCCTGCCTTGCTGCTGTGGGCAGTCAGAGCTAGCTCAAACCCCAGCTGCCATGGGTGGAGAAATTCTGCTGTGTTAGGACATTGCAGGACTTGCTCAGCCAGCAGGGAAAGCACCCATCTTCGCTTCCTTCTTGGAGTTAACAGTGTGTGTGACGCCGTGGCACAACCTGACATTTACTTAGTGCCTGGGAGCAAAGAGACTGTGAGGCGGGCGCAAACAACCGTGCTCCTCCATGCTGCGGGGCTGTGGGGCTAGGTGGCGCGGGGCAGGTTGCGGTTAGGATGGAGGCCAAGAGAAACCACCACGTTTTGCCAGCAGAGCATCAGGGCTCACAGAGGGGATAAAAAAGAGATTGATTTTGGCAGCTGGCCTGAATGGCTGCCAAAGCGAGAGGGAGCTCACCAGAGGAGCCTAGGATCTTGGTTCAAGGATGCAGGAGATGTAGGCTGGGGCTGGATAATCACCAGTTCCAGTCCTTTACTGTCGTCAGGCTAGGATGGCACCTTGGACCCCTTCTAGATGTTGAAGGGACATTGGTCATCCAACCGATGTGACTCTGTGGTCATAGAGTCACTAGGGATCTGAAGGGACCTTGAAAGATCATGGAATCCTTAGGGATCAGAAGGGACCTTGAAAGATCATCCAGTCCAATCGCCCTGCCACAGCAAGGTCACCTAGATCAAACCACCAAGACATTGCTCTCCAACAGGTCAGTCCCAACCTCTCCTGCTCCCTGGGGTTGTTCTTACCCAGATGCCAGACTCTCCCCTGNCATCCAAGCCATTAATGAACAGATTGAACAGCACTGGTCCCAGTACTGATCCTTGGGGGACCCCACTAGAAACAGCCCTCCAACTGGACTGTGTCCCCTTGACCACTGCTCTCTGTCTTCCATCCTGCAGCCAGTCCACCATCCACCTCACTACCCAATCATCCAGTCCCCACTGCCTCAGCTTGGCCGCGAGGATGCTCTGTGAGACTGGGTCAAATAACCATCGTCCTGGGCCACAACCATAGTCAGGGCACCTTTTTGAAAGGGTTTTAGAAGAGGAAAAGCTAGAATAGGGTTCTTTAATACAACACAGAAGTTATTCTGACCAAGAGATGGGCTTTGTTGGGGCAGATATCACTTGAGGGAGGGCTTTGAGGCTGGGCCAAGGTGTTCCCCTGCATCAAGCAGTTAACACAAGGTGGATGAGCAGCATAGAGCCGTCATTATTTTTACTGGGGGGGAGAAGAAAAGAGGCACTAGTTCCTTACAGACGAGATACTTAGCTCCAACAGATAAGCTTCAAAATGAAAAATTCTCGATTTATGATAATTATGTTCTCGGCTTTATTTTCGGAGACTGATAATTTGAGGCTTTAAAATCACCAGGAAGCCATTAATTGGAATTCTTCAATAAAAAATAAATTACATACAAGTTCATGATGAGTTGTAAAAACAGAGCCACTGTATTATGCAGGGAACGACATCGCTCTGCTATTTATAGACCTGCACGGCTCTGCGACAGCAAAACTGCAAAGAATTGGGGGTCTGCAGCCAGCAATTGCTCACGGACCCCAACAAGCTGCACGCAGCACTCTGAGCCAGCAATGTGCTCTGGTGGCCAAGAGGGCCAACAGATCAGAAGGGGGTGGTTAGCAGATCAAGGGAGGTTCTTCTCCCCCTCTGCTCTGCACTGGTGAGACTGCATCTGGAGCACTGTGTCCAGTTGTGGGCCCCTCAGTTCCAGAAGGACACAGAGCTGCTGGAGGGTGTCCAGCATAGAGCAATGAAGAGGATGAAGGAAGGAGAGCAGCTCCCTGATGAGGAAAGGCTGAGGGAGCTGGGGCTCTGGAGCTGGGAGAAGAGGAGGCTGAGGGGAGACCTCATTCCTGTCTCTCAATCTGTGAGGGGTGGGTGTCAGGAGGATGGAGCCAGGCTCTGCTCAAGGGCATCTGGGGACAGGACAAGGGGCTTTGGGTGCCAGCTGGAACAGAGGAGGTTCCCTCTCAATCTCAGCAGGACCTTCTTCCCAGGGAGGGTCCCGGAGCACTGGACCAGGCTGCTCAGGGGGGTTGTGGAGTCTCCTTCTTGACTTATGAATGAGAGGGACTGAACCTCGCTGGGAGCTGTATGAGCAATTTAGGAGGACTCAGGAGTCTTGTTTCAGGTGGGAGGAAGCTCTCCGTAGCCCTTCAGTTGTCTACTACTGTCCTCCTCAGCCGGTGAGGCAGACCCACCGTGCTTCAGCAGCTTTCCATCAGCAGTCGGTCTCAAAGGAGTGGTGGGTGCAGCAAAGCACAGAGCTGTGCTCACGTTTTCCCCTGCCTTTCTCCATCACGTGTGTGTGTGTTCCACGAGGACACTGGTCTTTTCTGGGGAAGAACTGATTCCTCTTTGCTCTTGCTGGGATCCAGGCCTGAGACTCAGGGCAGAGCTGCACATGGGCTTGGTTAACCGTCTGGCTTAGAGGGTGTAAAATCCTGCTCCATTCCAGCTGTGCTCTTTCATGGCCACTGATGCCCTGGGCTCCTGCAAGGAGCTCTCTAGATAAAGCAAGCGATAACAGCGATCACAGGGATCCTTGACACTGCCACCTGGTAAAGCAGATTGCAGTGCATTCACCAGGGAGCTCAAGGGGATGCACAAAGGGGTGAAGTGGCCTTGGTAGAGCCTGGCCTAAAGTTACACTTCAGAAAGACAGAGGAAGTATTTCCTGAGGACCTGATCAAAGGCTCTGCCTCTTCAAGGTGAGTACAATGCCTTCTGCCTGCCACCGCACGCAAGTAGTGCTCAAGGTGCTTCACACAACTCTTGGGCAAGTGCAGAATCAACATAGTCGCCCTCGGCCAGTTCCTCCTCACAGTGTCAATAGAGTTACAAGCCCTTTAATGTTTGGTGGCTAAAATTAACCTGAGGCATCAGCTAGCTGATCAAAGGACAGCAGGACCGTGCGAGTCCAGGGAGACAAGGATAACGTGAGGCAGTAGCAGTGAGTCTGCGGGGAGAGCATTACAGTGCCTCATCTTTCCTCATAAGGGAGCTGCTCTCCTTCCTTCATCCTCTCCGTTGCTCTACGCTGGACACCCTCCAGCAGCTCTGTGTCCTTCTGGAACTGAGGGGCCCAGCACTGGACACAGCACTCCAGATGCAGTCTCACCAGTGCCCAGCAGAGATGGGGAAGAACCTCTCAAGCTCAAGAGACCCAGCTTGCTCAGCCTTTCCTCATCAGAGAGGTGTTCTACTTCCTTCATCGTCTTGGTTTTGGGGGAGAAGCTATTCCCCAGTCAGAGGGTTCTGCCTGTGCTTCACAGCTCACGTGTGCCCTGTTTCTCCATGAGTAGCTCAGCCTAATCTTCAGCCCCTGTGCTCCTGTGGGTGAGGAGGGATGAGATGCCCCCCACAGCAGCCCCTAGAAGTTGACAAGGACACGTGGAACCTGCCTTTTCTTTCCTGCTGGACAGCCTGCAGGTCGGCACCGAGCCAGTGCTCTGTCCTGGAAACGCCTCTTGTGTCCCGTCCTGTCGAGAAGCCCACAGCTCCTGAGGAGCAGCGGTGACATTTATCCTGTGTCTCTATTATTCTCAGTAGGGCAGAGCTCAGGCTGAAGACAGTGATGCTGCTAAAGGTCACTTGATGGACCTTGGTGCTCTGTTTTATTTACTTCATTTATTTGGCTGGCAGCGGAGACGGGACCTGCTCAGGCCAGTGGCCACGTCACAGCCAGCCAGACTCGGGTCCCCAGCACCGTCTGAGTGTCAAGCGTTGGTAGGAGGTGCTGGAAAAACAGGAGGAGTGCAGCATTTTGGTTTTTGGGGGGTTATATCAGAATTTCAGGGGTCTCTGCAGTGGAATGAGCTCGTTTAGGGGGGTAATTGTCTTGAGTACACATAGGGAAACTTGGGAGAGAGCAGAATTAGGCATGCTCCATTTTGTAGCCTTTCAATGACCTCCAGCAAACGTGTGACCCAGATAGGAGAGCCTCCTGTCCACTTGCATAAACATGATGTTTTAAAAGGGTGGGAAGGGGGGGTGAATAAAAGAATTGAGCTCTTCAAGCTGTACGGACACAGGCGTACTGCACTTGCCAAACTAAGTCAGAAGGGGCTAAAGAATCGCCTTGAGACTCTGCAAGGTGAAACTCAGCTGCCTCCTGCCAGACGTGGGCTGGATGCTTGTGGACCTTTGGTCAAAGCTGCTCTAGATTTGAAAATTTGACTGCTAGTGAGGTGCCCAGGTCTGATCGAAGCCTGGGAAAACCTCTGCTTTAATGCCTGCAAGCTGCTGTGACGCTGGGTGTTCAGGTTGTGTGGCAGTCACAGAATCCGTAGGGATGAGAAGGGACCTGGAAAGATCCTCCAGTCCAGTCCCCCTGCCACAGCAGGATCCCCCAGACCCAGTGGCACAGGAACACAGCCAGGCGGGGCTGGAACGTCTGCAGAGAAGGAGACTCCACAGCCCCCCTGGGCAGCCCCTTCCAGTGGGGGGAAGCGAGAAGCCGTCGCTGTACCGAAACGAATCCCTTCTGGTGAGGGTGAGTCAGAGCATCAGACCGTCAGCCCCTCATCCCTGCCCTTTTGCTCCTGTAGATCACGATGAGATACAGAAGTGAGAGCTTGGCTGGGAGGAAACCAGCTGCTCATGCAAATACTTCAGATGAGAAGCTGAGCAGGCACCCTGCTCTCGTCCCCAGGGACGGGCACTTTAGGCAGTATCGATGTGGTTTGCAGGGGGGAAACAGGTATGAAGTAGCGAGACCATGAGGACAAGTGGAGCTCCCTCATGGCCCATCGTGGGAGGGGTAGCACAGTCATTTGGCCACGGTGGGGTCTATGAGCTAAGGGCAGCAGCAGAGCCCCTGAGCGTGGGTGATAGGTTCAGTGCAAGCAGGGAGCTCCATGGCTCCATCCTGGCCAGGCTGGGGCTCAGCTGTCACAGGCAGCAGCTGCTGGACCCACGCCTGGGTGGTGCTCTGAGGGTGTTTTTTACATTGACAACTGGCCCTGAGTGTCCCCTCTGTGCAGGAGATGAGCAGGGACAGGACCTGCTGTTGGCTGTGCCTTTGAGCTGGCCCTGGGGCTTTCCAACAGGTTGCAGGTGTCAGATGCTAAGTGGCCACTTTACACCCCAGTAGGTCTTCAGGGGTTTTTTTTTTGGTGTCTGTCTGTCTGCTACTCACATGGCTGAGGTGCTTGAGGTCCCGCTGGGTTGGGAGACTTTGTGCATCAGTGTCTTGCAGCACTGCCTGGTCTGCAGTTGGTTGTTTAAAGGCAAAATGAGAAGTGAGAGGCAGCCATCCTGTTCACACACTTTTCTTTGGAGTTTGGCCCCCACCTTGGTCTCCCAGACAAAGAAAGAAGGTCATCACTGCAGTGACCGAGGCCACCTTTCCACTCCTCCTAAGAAATGGAGAGAGCAAGGGATGTTGGAGCATGGATGAGTGTGCTTCACTCTCTTGGATTTAAACACGTCATCTCCAAAATCAGATGGTTCCTGCAGCGGTTCGAGGTGCTGCTGCTCACCTCTGAGCTACTTCTGCATGGTTTCTTACCACAGTGCCTCAAAGACCCCAGCAAGACGTGAGTCCTTCCATGGCAGGAACCATGCACACCTCACTGAAGGAAAACATCCGCTATCTCACAGGGTCAGATTTAAACAGACAGGGGTGGGAGGGGGAAATAAAGGCAGGAGACTGAGGGCTGCTGGGCTGGCTGTTGCCAGGCGTGGGACTAGATTCTACCTCTCCTGCTGCACTGGTGGCCTCTGAATGAAGCCGAATCGCGTCGCCCTGGTGTGCTGTGTGGCTACCTAGCCCGTGTGAGCTACCTGCTGTCTTGTTGTGTAAGCAACGGCAATTGCTGTTGGGAATATCAGAGTGAGCTGTGCTAACCTGTGAGCAGGTTCAGCCCCTCTGCGTGGACACAGGCTGAAAGGCTGGGAACACCTGTGTTCCCAGAGGATGCTGCTGCTTCTGTGGGCTCTGGTCCACAGATACTGCTCTGAGATGCTGAGAGGTGGAGTCGTCCTCGTTTGAGGAACATCCAGACGAGGCCCATGAGCACCCTGAAACCTGGAAGAGGGCAGGAACCGGGGAACAGCAGCCTGTCCCCTCAGAACAGAAGGAGTCCCTTGTAGAAGAGAGCAAAGAGATGCTGATAAGCATGGAGGTGGTGGTGGGGAGGATGAAGCAAGGAGACAGTTGTTACTCTGTGCGGCGTGAGGTGGGCACAAGGGCTAAGGTGGCCGAGAAAACAGGGATCACACGCAGCCGCGGGGTTTACCGCTGGAGGCTGCGTCAGGGAGAAGACGGATGGGGATTGCCTGCAGAGGGGCTCGGCACTTCATTGGGCTTCCAGGAGCAGTTGGCTGGAGCCTAGGCAGGAATTTCTGAGAAGATGATTTTCCAGCTGCTTTAGATTCACTGCAAAGAGGTTTGAAGTGATAAAATCCTTTAGGGGATACGGGTTATAATGAACGATCCGTTGTAGGAGAGGAAACAAATCGTGGGGTGTTGCAGTGTTTTAGCAGCCCGAGAGCCATTGTTTTCAGGTCTGTCTAAACGATGCGGAGGAGGAGGAGGACGGCGGGATGACAGCGTTTGGGAATGAGGGAAGTGATAGAAGATCAGCAGCGGTCCCAGGAGGAAGAAGGGTAAGAGCGGCTGGAAGATAGGAAATCTCAGCGCCGGTTCTCGCGTCCCTCAGGGTATTTTATAAATTTGCTTTCTTCTCCAAGAGTTTTCTCTCTGGACCTCGACTCAAGGCTGTGCATTAAGCCCACGAGCCTCTAGTGGCTGGCCAGTGGTTGAAGTTGGCTAAGGCCACTAATCGCAGTGAGCCTGGAGTCAGAAGAACCCCGACGCTTGGGTCTGGTGACCAAGCTGTTTCAAGACTCCTGTCGTGAGCGGAGCGTCCCCCACATGAACGATGCCGGGTGTTACGCACGGCTGACGAGAGCCAAGTGAGAACAGTACTTGACCTGTACTCTCTCACTAGAGCCGCGTGAACGATGCTGCTTCGCAGGGAGCAGCCTCCCATCAGGAGGCGTTTGTATGAGGCACCACTAAGACCCCCTGTTCTCTGCTGTGGTGATGCAGCTCCGCAGGCAACACGATGCAAAGCAGGAACTCCCAAAACGCAGAAAGAATTTGGTTGCTCGGCTGAGGTTGTGGTTCTTGCCTGATAATAATTGCGAACAGACGCTCTGGATGCTCTGCAGATTTATTTCTCCACTTAGTTCAGCTGAAATTGGTAAAGTATTTCCTTTCCTTTGCAGAGGAATGGGCTTGTTCTTGCGGCATCGCAGGCGTTACGATCGCAAGCTGAGCAGTCTACAGATGAAGCTGGGTATCTCTGTAATCTAGTAGGAGGCCTGGATCTAGTGGGGTCCCCCAAGGGTTGGTACTGGGACCAGTGCTGTTCAATCTGTTCATTAATGACTGGGATGAGGGATCAGGGGGCACTGTCAGCAAGTTTGCTGATGACACCAAGCTGGGTGGTGTCACCGACCCCCCAGCAGACTGTGCTGCCCTTCAGCGAGACCTGGACAGGCTGGAGAGCTGGGCAGAGAGGGATGGAGTGAGGCACAACAAGGGGCAGGGGAGAGGCTGGCATCTGGGCAAGAACAGCCCCAGGGACCAGGATAGGTTGGGCACTGACCTGTTGGAGAGCAGGGGAGGAGAAAGGGACCTGGGGGTCCTAGTGGCCAGCAGGGTGACTCTGAGCCAGCAATGTGCTCTGGTGGCCAAGAGGGCCGACAGCATCCTGGAGGGCATCAGAAGGGAGTGGTTAGCAGATCGAGAGAGGTTCTTCTCCGCCTCTACTCTGCACTGGTGAGACTGCATCTGGAGTAGTGTGTCCAGTTCTGGGCTCCCCACTTCCAGAAGGACACAGAGCTGCTGGAGGGTGTCCAGCGTAGAGCAAGGAAGAGGATGAAGGAAGGAGAGCAGCTCCCTGCTGAGGAAAGGCTGAGGGAGCTGGGGCTCTTGAGCTGGGAGAAGAGGAGGCTGAGGGGGGACCTCATTCAGCACCTACTGCTGCTGAGCAACTTTCTGACCTCAGAATTGGTGTCAGGGTTGGCTTGGCAGTGAGCAGTACTGGACCCACAACCTGGTGGATGAGCAGCTGCTGAGAGCAGACTCTGTGCAGGTTCTGGTCCTCCCTGGAGTCGCCCAAGCTCTTTGCTGACTGTTAGCGATGGCTTCGCGTCAGTCAGCCCAGGAGTGGCCGCTGTGTACCAAGCGCTGCTCAGCCCAGCAGTCCACTCAGTCTCGGTGCCTTTCCACTTCCTAAGTCTCGCATTTTCTGTGCTTCCCAGGTCCCACGGAGATGGAAGGGAGCACTCAGAGAGGGAGCCCCAACCTTTCGCTGGACACGATTCATTCCTGCTCATCCCAGGGGATTCGGCAACCCCCCGCCACCGCATCCAGCCTCTCTGAACTGCTGAAAGCATAATGCTCCCCTACGAGAGATAAGTAAGTGAGCGCTCTCGCTGTTCCGTGGGGATGAACTCTGGAGGATGCGGACGGTGAGGTGAAGAAAATAATATCAGAGCAAGGTGGCTTCTTAAAAGGCACCGGCAGCATTAGTGTCATGTGTGAAGCACCCGCTCGTGACAACTCCACAGCCCTTTCAGCGGCGGATCGCGCTGCGCTGCCTTTTCGAGTACGAAATGCTAATGCTGGATTCACAGCCTTCGAAGCGGAGGGCTGCGCTCGGCCTGGAATGCTGTTTAATTTCCCAGGTTAAAAAAAAATACAAGGCATTTGAAACACAACTGCCTACAGCCAACTGTCAACAAAAATCAACCCTAATCACATGCAGCCTGTCACTGACTCCCGTGCTGATGTGGTAATCTGCTCCATTTAGCGGGGGGCTTCTCCCTCCTACCGAAGGGCTGAAAGTGTCGCCAGGCGGTTATGAATATCGGGAGGTGCTATTAGGGTGATAATGGGGCAGGATGGAAGCGGGAGTCACTCCTTCCAAGTGCCAGTTAAAGAAAGAGGGAAGCGAGAGGTACGGCTAGATAGGGCCCGCTGAGAGGAGTCAACTTGATGTGTTCAGAGTGGCTGAAGATTTGGGAGACAGCATATTGAGATCCATCTGCCACAGGAGGGTTTTTTTAAAGGGAGGCTATAGAAAGCATAGAAACACTTCTTCTTCCCCCCTCCACCCCCCCCAAAGTCTGCTTTTCTTTAGCAGGGGGTGGGCTGAATATCTTCTGTATTGGAGACGGAGCAAATGAGTACACGTCACGCTATGGGAGACAGGGTGCAGACTCTTGAACCCCTTCTGTAAGGTCTGAGCTTTCAGTACGGTCACTCTGCATCCCAGGGAGGACTAGCGACCACGGCACCGCATTCTGCACGCTCCCGCTAAGGAAAGGAGTTGGCCTGTTGCAAAGAGCTAGAACTAACGCAGACAAAACGATGCTGCAAGACTGGAGCTGCAAACAAAGGGAGAAGTTGGTGCTTTACAAAGCCGTATCATTTAGCAGGCACTTCATTATGCTGGAGAAAGAGGCAAAAACTGATGGTTGGAAATAAATACGGCTGCCTAGCTGCAGTATCGGCTGCCAGTGTTACTGGAAATAGAAGCGCTTTCTTGCTGAAGACAGTTAAAATTTCGATGCAACTTCTGTCTGCAGATTTGTGGGATGGATCTTGTTAAATCTGAGGCAGTTTGGGTGTCAGAGGAAGTGGCGAGATGTGAGGATGTGCCCGTGTATCCCTGTACCGGGGGGGTTGCACGGCTGCGTTCATCCTGAGCAGCGTGGTACGAGGGGCCCGCATCTGCGGGTGCACGCTGCTCAGTTTATTGCAGAGCAGACCGAGTACACAAGTTGCTCCTGAGGTGGCCAGAGGTAGTCCACTGCGAAGTCCTGTTCTCCAGGGAACGTGGTTCCTAGTAGAAATACACCCACGTGATGCTGTCAGGTTGTTTTCTCCTGAAGCAAGTGGAACTCTGAGTTGCTGTTTGACTCTGGCAGCTCACAAAGTCTGGGCTACTTGGGGATGCTGAGAATCCCTGGAGGAGGGGAAAATCGGTCCGTGAATCCTCAGTGCTTCTGCTCTGAAACCTTCTTTACAGCCCCTCCTCATCCTCTGGCAAGAGGAAGCTGGCACAGACACAGTGCCCACCTCAGGCCTGAGTCTCCCTGCAGCGGTCCGGGTGCTCTCCACATCCACATCTCTCTCCCAAGGGAGTTTTTTGTTTTGGGGGAGATTTCCCCTCCAAGCCCTCAGGTTATTTCTCAGCAGTGTGAGCTGCAGACTGCTCTGCGCTCATTTCTTCCTGCTGTCTGCCCCGTCCTGCGGCAGGAGAAGGTCAGGAGGGTTACCCAGGTTATGGATGCAGTTACTGGGTTTCCACTGGGTCTGGAGTGAAGGCTGGAGTCCTTCCCTTGACTCAAGGAGACTTGACACCACCTCGCTGGCTTTAGTGGCCGGAGAGGTAGGGCCAGAGCAAACAGCGAGCGAAACGAGTTGCTCGTGGGGACTCCCACACCACAGACGGGGGATCGGGGCACAGTGGACTGAGTGCTGGGGAATTCAACTGATCGGAAGGAGAATTAGACTTTCCCCTGTGTGTTTAGATCCACTGCTAAAATGACTCTTGTTTTCTTTCCCTGGAGACTATTCTGTACCTATGGTCTCAGCTGGGTCCTTGAGAGTCATGGTTGTGTTTGGATGGGTCAGTCCCTGTGAATTCACCCTTCCTTGAAGCAAACCCCTCCTAACGAGTAATGAAAGAGAAGGAAAAGAATGCCTGAGACTAAGGCAGACTTAAACGTGATTAGTACACACTCTTGCCTTCATAGTTTGCTCCCAGGCTTCCCTTTTCACAACAGCTTGCCATTAGCAGTCCAGGAGTTGGTGCTCCAGTGGAGCTGGTGCTCTGACGCCAAAGGGAGGGTTATTATTGCTGCTGCTGTTAGAATTGCTGTTGATCTGGAATTAAGGTTCATTTTGGTAACCTCTAAGACCTCGGTGAAGACAGAAAGGACCACGTTGTGTCCTCAACCACATCTAGTTCACCTAGATGCACACTCGAGACACAGCAGCATTCAGCAGAGAGATGCTGTCTCCAGAGCGCAGGCGAGTACGCACCGCTGCCGGGTTCCTGTCCAGGACCCCCTGACAGGAGAGTGGGTCCCGTGCAGGGTATTGCAGGGGGGGTTTGCAATGACAGAGGCAGAGCAGGGAATGCAACTGCCTGCAACTGAGTAGCTCAGTGACTCCTGGGAGCCTCCGCTCAGGCTCCCAGCACCTCACCCCCAGCAGGAGGTTTTCTTGCCTCAAAGGGTTTAATTGCAGACCGCTTGAGGTCAATGCTGACAAGGAGCCAAACAACCTGTTGGGCCCCAAGAGCAGGCAGTGGGGTGCTTCTCCATGGCATCTCTAGGAGCTAACAGCTGAAGACTCTGTTACCCTTCTGCCTAAAGTAGCACAAAACCTGATGCTCCTGCAATCGCGTTTCAGCTGACCTTCCCCAGCCCCGAGGTGTCAGGGCCTCCAGCTGCCTCCTGTTAAAGGAGCCCCTTGTTTTTCTAGAGTGTCCTGGCCAGTCCTCACTTGGATTTTCTAGCCAGGGCTTGGAAATAACCTAAAGCAGCTTTGTCAGCCCCAGGAGAAGATCCACCCCAGGGTTTCAGGTGGGCTGAGTTAGGGCTGGGGTAGCTGAGCTGGCAGGGTAGGGCTGTGGAGCAATTGCAGCCAAGGAGCTCAAGGGGGTTAATTGATTTATCACAAGCACTTGTGAGCCTGTTGCTATCACGTTTAAGTTTCTGATTGCTCCGGGTGCCTCTGGCTTTCCTTTCCCTCCAACCATCTCTGCTCAGCCACGAGGGTCTCCTTGTCTTGGTCTCCCTTTTGCTCCTCCTGAGTGTTTGTGCTCTCCCTAAAGGAGAGCTTTCACAGCAGGACAGTGCTCTGAGCATTTGCTGGTTGGGGCTGGTTTTCCTCAGGTCATGAGCTGAGAAGGTTTGAGGGTTGTAGGGCCTGAAGCTGCTAATCCATGGCAGTTGCAGTTGCTGGCTGTGAACGACAGCTCTTCTTCCTGTGGTGAGATGCACTGTTAGGTTTTGCTTCGTAATCCCTCTGCCCTCCTACCTTTACCCCCCACTACACGGCACCGTGTTTCTGCCCCGCTGAACCTGGAGACACCCGTACCCATGCGTGGCCTCTCTCGTGAGGCTGCGTCTGGCTGAGATCTGTAGGGGGCAACGGGATTTCATGGGAACTGGTACTTCTCAGCAAAGTCAGACTACTTTGATTTTCTGTCAAGACAGCAGATGATGACTGTGTTTGTAGTGGTCAGATGTGCCAGCTCTGGGAGTGTTCCCATCTTGGCAGTACACGGAGTCAGGATTGTGAAGGTCTTGAGGGAGATGATGTTCCTGAGTACATGGGCTTTACCCCTGGTTCCAAAAGACTTTACCCCAGCTTCTTGCTGCATCCTTCCCTGGCTGTGTCTGGCCTTGGAGGAGGGCTGGGAGAGCAAAACAAGAGCATGGATTCCTCTGCTGCCACAGCTCTGGAGGACCCCTCTGGTGTTAACACTGGCTTCGAGCATCCCACCTAAATCAGTGAGTGAGCTTGTGGCTAGCTGAATGTTACCGCAGTGTGTTGGGGTAAAAGATGGCTGCAAAGTGCTCTGAATTAGCCCTGCCTGTGCTAAGAGAGGCTGATCCATGCTAGGAGAGAAAGCTGCTTTCGTGGCCCACTGAAAACATTGGCAACCTCTGCTGGAGTGCCTGAGCCCCTCAGGTGCCCCATCACGGTGACTTGAACGGCTGGGGGGAGGAAAGTGTATAGTGCAACCCCCCCTCCCCGCTGAAAATGGGTGATTTCAGGGGAGTCCTCTGTGGCATAGAGCAGCCTGGGTTATTTTAAGATGTATAAATGCACAGTATGATGGGGCACTGGGGGGTTGTGGAGTCTCCTTCTCTGGAGGCGTTTGAAACCCTCCTGGACTTGCTCTGGGTGATCCTGCTGTGGCAGGGGGATTGGGCTGGATGGTCTTTCCAGCTCCCTTCCAGTCCCTACTGTTCTGTTCCATGGCTTGGTCTGGGTGATCCTGCTGTGGCAGAGGGACTGGACTGGAGGATCTCTCGAGGTCCCTTCCAATCCCTAAGGATTCTGTGCTTCTAATTGCACACATCTGCAGCTCCAGAGTGGGCACACCTCCTCTGCCTCTCCAGCACACAGAATACTCCCAGCGAGCACGTGTGTTCTCTGCAAGCCACACTCCACATGAATGAGAGCATGCGTGTACGGTGCCGTACGTAGACGGGGCGCATCGTGTGCAGGCACTGCGTTCTGTCTTTCCCCCCCTACATCCTGAGTTGTGGCTGATCTGGTCCACTGCGAAACGATCCGGCACTGGGAATGGCACAGCTGTGATGTAAAACACACCGGGGTCCCTGGCGTGTGGTGGGTTTGGCAGACGTTTTTCCTCCCTTGACCCATGCCGTTCTCCTGCGTACGGGAGATGGGGAGGGGGGGAAGGAGAAGTCGTCATCTCAGGCAGAAATGTGCTGTCCTTTACTGCCAGAGGCTGTTGCTGTTCTAAATGAGGAAAAAGCACAATGCATGAAGAAGGCAAATTAAAGCATATTCATTGTGGAAATGAGATCTGGTGTCAGGAGACTCTCTGCAAGGAGCAGGGTCTGAACGGAGCACCGGGCTACGGGATGGTTCACTGACCTTTTGACCACTACAGAGCTTTAGAAATGGGAAGACAGTGAAGTATGTTATAGCTGTTTAACAGTGGGCTGTGGGGTTTGTTTTACCAGGCATCTGTCTTCTCTTTGAGTAAGATAAGTGCTGTGTGGTGTCACTGCGTTGTGCTGGAGGCCCCTTCCTTTGGGCTTGGTTTGTTTGCCTGGTTGTGGAACATCGTGTCTCGTGCCGGTGGGTGAGGGTGCCACCTGAATGCCAGTCCCCATCTCCTGGGTCTAACTTCTAACTGGGGTCACTCGTGGGGTCTAAGGGAGGTGCTGGGCAGCATCCTTGGTGAAAATGTAAGTACAGTGGAGGGGTGGCTGCGGTCTTGGTTCATCTGGGAAGGTCAGGGAACTTGGAGCAAAGCCCCCTTCCAGGTAGAGGGAGCAGAGCCCCCTTCCAGGGTTGGCAGCTGTTCCATTACAACGATGCATCACCAGGCAGGCGTGCATGAGTGAGACACGGTTTGCAAACCCCAGAAGGCGTTAGGGATGGGTTTAGATCACACCAACAGGGGCTGTTGTTAATGGAAGCGATGCAGGAAGATGATCATTTGGGTGTCTCGGAGAAAATGTGATCACAGAGAAGCTTTAGCCCTTCTGGTTGAAACTCTTGTGTCCCTCCTCCCTCTTCTTTCCATTCACTTCCAGTTAGCTTGGTTTGGAATGGGGAAGTTCTGCTGTAGTACTGGCTGTTCAGAGGGGCCAACCAGCCATCCCAGAGGGAAGGACTCTGGAGAAGGAGCTACCACTGCTCAACAAGCCATCCCCTGGAGCTGCAGATACAGAGGGCCTCGCTGCACGTGGAGAATCTTCCACCTGGCTTTGTTTCCCAGAGGTGGTGATAAAGTGGGGGTTGTTACTTAAAAGCATGAAGGGCTGCAGTGAAGCGTTTGAAACTTGGTTTATTGGGGGGGTTAGGGAAAGTTGAAGCCGGTGGCCATGCGTTATGTAGCCTCTTTGTCTTCCATCAGTCAGTCAGTCTTCCATATAACAGAGCCGATGTGGGGAGGGAAAAATACTCCTTCTGCTGTAGAAGATGCTTTTCTTCCTTGGACCAGAAGCTCCTCTCCTATCACTAGCCAGTAACAACCCTTCTGTTCATCCTTATGTCAAAGCCACACTACTGAGCTAATAGAGATCACTGACAATTAGAGATGAGCTGAAATGATTTGGCAAACTCTTGGTGCCTGTGAACCTGAGAGTGTTCTCAGATCCCTTTGAGCCTGTTGGGTGCAGTGCCAGCCTTGTGCTTCCCACATCCCCCAGCCGAATGGGGACGTTGAGTCCAGCTGGGCCTGGAGTTTGAAGAAGAGTGAGAGGAGGAGTCTATCGAGATCTATCTCTTCCCTGCTGAGGGATGCTTCTCGTCCCCACGCTCTGCTCTGCTCTGCTCTTCCTGGCTGCTCTTTGTTGCTTCCAGGCACTGTCAGGTTTCCTCTCTCTGGGGTCCTTGGGTGGCTCTCTTGTCCTTTGCTTGTGAGTAGCCGTAAACAGGCCGTATCTGGAGACACAATGCTGCTTGAACAGACAAGATGGACAAGGCCTGAGAGGACGTTTTAAAAGGAATTCAGCTCCTCTACCAGCCAACACCTGGCCAGCTGTTCTGCTCGGCTGCTGGTTTGTATTCAGCTAGGTGGTTTTGCAGGGGCATCTCTACCTCGGGCTTCCTACAGGATGAAGTCTCTTCATCTCTCTGTGCCAATGCTTTACAGGGCAAGTGGCAGTCTTGGACGGATGTCTTCCTTGTTTGATGTGAAGAGAGTCCCTTCTAACAGGTTGCCAGGTAGCCGTTGCTGATGAAGCACGCTGTGCGAGCGTTCCCCGGGCAGACGACTCAGGATTAAGAGTCTGGAGTGGGATGGGCTGTTAACAGAGAAAGCCTTTGGCTGGTGGTTGAGCTGGGACCACCACCCCGTCACCGCTGTCACCGTTTCCACCTCAAAAGCCTCTGCTCAGCCTTCGTGCTCATCCCAGAGCTGCAGCCACCAAGACAGGTTCTGTTTGCTCCCGACCAGCTCCCTGTAGAGGAGCCGGTTCCCCAGTCTCATTAGGGAGCTGTGCTGCACGGAAATTGCTTAGGGAATTTCTGCAAATGGCTTGAATCCCCTGAAACCGAAAGGCAGAGGTGGTTTTTCATTGTTTTTAAGGCTCCAGTGTCTCTTTGTTTTTCACTGCGACGTGAACTCTCTACTTCAGGATTCCTACCCGCCAGGGTGCCTGCTATTTGCAGAGGACTTAGGAAGCACCCTGGTTTAGTCCAGTGCAACGTTTAAGCAGCACCCTGAGCAAGCTGGTGTCTCTTAAGTAGCAGTGGTGAAGAGGAAGCTCTAGGTGATGGCCAAACCCTGCAAATAAGAACAGTTCCATTTGTGTTTTGCAGGAGTAGGAGAGAGATCTGCCTGCTCTCGAGAAAAGCAGGGGGGAACCATGCTGATGGTTACATACGAGTCTAGGTGGGGGACTGGCCTGCTGGGGAGCAGTGGAGGAGAAAGGGACCTGGGGGTCCTAGCAGCCAGCAGGATGGCTATGAGCCATCAGTGTGCTCTTGTGGCCAAGAGGGCCAACAGCATCCTGGGGGGGATCAGAAGGGGGATGGTTAGCAGATCAAGGGAGGTTCTTCTCCCCTTCTACTTTGTGCTACTCAGACTGCATCTGGAGTACTGTGTCCAGTTCTGTTCCAGAAGGACACAGAGCTGCTGGAGGGTGTCCAGTGTAGAGCAATGAAGAGG
>VZRI01010704.1:1357147-1380202 GCA_013397515.1 Upupa epops | reverse complement strand
GGTCTGGGTGATCCTGCTGTGGCAGGGGGATTGGTCTGGCTGATCTTTCCAGGTCCCTTCCCATCCCTGTTGATTCTAGGATTCATCCCGTGCGTGCCTTGCTGTAGAAAACCATAGCAGCCCCGATCAGAGCAAAGGCAGAGAGGTAATGAACCAGAAAACCAAGTGACTTGGCCCTGCTGTTTGCATCGTAGACTGTGAACGTGTTAGACATATTCTTTGTGTGCATGAGGAGAGAGCAGATCCACATTAATTTTATAGCCAATTGCCATTCTTTATTAATAGAAATGTAATGCAGTGCCAGCGCCCAGGGCTGCCAGCTTTCCCCTTTTGTCTTCCCTTTCCATCCCAGAGAGCCAGTGTCCCCACACCCCTCGGTACTGGAGAGCCCGTGTGCTAAGCCCGGGCACAGCAGTGGCCCCTGCTTGGGGCCAAAGCCGTGATGTCTTGTCAGCAAACACTGCCAGCAGCACTTGAGAGTTTTCTGGGCTGAAAATAGTTGCCGTGGATTGCTATTAATAGGTTTTGTGAGTTGAAAGGACCGAGTGCCAGTGGATTTGTAAATGATTTCAAATGGAAGCAGCGGTGGAGTTTGTCAGATACTGCCTTGCCTATTAATAGTTTGCACGGCTCTAGGTAGCTGCTCATTGGCCTTGGCTCTCTGGTTTGTGAGGGCAAGTTGGGCTACTGATGGTTTTGTTACTTTCTTAGCAGTTTTCTTTTCCCCCTTCCCATTTTCATCAGCCACTGTTTAATTTTTAAGTGGATGAAAGATGAATTCAGGTTTCCAGCCATGCAACTGCAGCTGGGAGGAGGTGGCTTCTTCAGCTGCCAGCCAGGCCTGTCCTGTCTGGGCCAAGAGAGTCGTTTCCGTCACCAGAGGAGTGGTGCCTCCGGTTGACATCCCCATACCGCCCTCACATTCAGCCAGACTGATAATGACACAGTCATTTCCAGAGCAGAACCTGTCTTCACTCTGAACTAGTTCAGCCTCAGGAAGAGGTAACACAAGTTATCACTAATATTATTAATACTATTAATGTGAAAAAAGAAGGAAAACAAAGGAAACCCCCCAAAGAACATGATTTATAACAAGATACAGGCACAATTTATTCTCTCTCTCCGTGGATTAGAGAGGTGGTACTTGGAGCAGCTTGTTAAACAGAAGTGCTTGGCCCCTGGCCTTGCGCTGCTGTTTAATGATCCACTCTTCCTGTGCCACCTCTCTAATCCACGGAGAGATGGGTACAAATTGTGTCTATAATGTTATATTACTTAACAGTATAATGTATTATAAATCGTGGGATTGCATCCCTGCCTCGTCATCGCTGAGGTGCGTTGCATGAGAAATCCCCTAATTCAATATAAAGTGGTCGCTCTTATGCGTCGCTGCCTCTCTGGATCAACCCAGTCCAGAGCAGAAGAGGTGAGGGGAAAGAAAGGGAAAGCTTTTCTAATTAAAGAAAGGGAAAAAAGGCAAAAATGATGACTTAGCGTGGCTTTACGGGCTCCTCGGTGGCTTTAGAGACTTGGAGCCTTAAATGGCTCTTTAATAGCCCCCCAGCTACTCTCTGAGCAGCAACTGCTCTACAATCTGTCCTACCTCTCCTCAGAGGCTGCCTCCCCGCGCGCTGGTCTGTTTGCTCCTCGTGTGCGGTGGTGGATATTCCCTTGTGCCAGAGGCAAGGGAAAGCGTTGGCAGCGGGAGCTTCAGCAACCCCTCCCGTGCTGTGCACACAGCTCCGTTTCTGAGCCCGTCACAGGGGTGTTGGAGCACTCTTGCACACAAGATCCAGCCTGACACCTGTGGTGTCTGTTCCCCCTTAAACAAAGCCAGGTTTGACCAGAACAAACTGTGGCTTCAAGGGAGGTTCTAAACCACCGCAACCCCCCTTGCTGGGTCAGGAAAAGCTGACCTAAAGCAGATAGAATGGGCTCTCTGATTTCTTTGAGGGCTGGGTGTCAGGAAGATGGAGCCAGGCTCTGCTCAAGGGCATCTGGGGACAGGACAAGGGGCACTGGGTGCCAGCTGGAACAGAGGAGGTTCCCTCTCAATCTCAGCAGGACCTTCTTCCCAGGGAGGGTCCCGGAGCCCTGGACCAGGCTGCCCAGGGGGGTTGTGGAGGCTCCTTCTCTGCAGATGTTCCAGCCCCGCCTGGCTGTGTTCCTGTGCCACTGGGTCTGGGGGATCCTGCTGTGGCAGGGGGACTGGACTGGGTGATCTTTCCAGGTCCCTTCTGCTCCCCTATGATTCAGTGAGGTTGTAACTGCAGACGTCTCCCCTGCCCCCCAACAAATAGCCCCCCCTTCTGTAATAAACGATAGATAAACCCTGGGGCTGTTCTAGGCAGACCAGGCTTAATTAAAGCCGATGGCACTGAAAGGAGTTCCCTCTCTTTGCAATTAGAGCATGCACGGGGGGCAGAGGAGAGAAAGAAGATGTAGGGGCATGGGACTGGGTGATCTCCTAAGGGGGATGGACCTCGCTGAAGGCAGAGGACCCTCGGTCTGGGGTTTAGCAGTGGTTGGCTCCGGCACGTTAAGGGCTTTGTGCAGGGGATCTCTGTGCTTCTCCTGTGGTTTCCAGGCGGGTGGCAGTGAGACAAGTCCCTCAAACCTCTTGGAGGCACTAAGTTTGGGACTCTCATAGGGAAAAGTAAAGTAAAACCATCTCCTAGGAGTGTTTTATTCTTTCCCCTCTCCGCTTGCTTTGGGCTGGACTGTAAATCGTTAGGAAATCGATTCCCTCATCACACTCCTCCTGCAAGAAGAGGCTGGCAATAAGGAAGGAAAAGAACTAACTCTTTGAACCTCCCCGTGACTCAATCCAGTAGAAATTCGTGTGGGGGCCAGAGCAGCTCTCAGTGTAGGGGGAGGCAGCGAGGGGTGCTTTAATGAAATGAAAGACCCATCCTGCCATCCCCGTCCCCTCTTGCCATCACGGGGCAGCCTGAGTTGCTGGCCCAGGAAGGGTACTTGATGTCCTGTGCTGCATTGCGGAGCCCAGGAAGGAAAAAGAATCCCTTTAGTGGGTGATGGTGGGGAGGGGGAGAGTTGTTTCTCCTCTGTTTAGGATGCAGCAGCCTTTAGGAGGCCTTTCTGGAGGCAGGAATCAGCCAAACTGTTTGTGCCCCGAGTTTGTTTTGCTTGGCGAGCAACAAGTAGCGAGGACCAGACTGATGTTTGTGTTTTCAAACGAGGTGTTTGTGTTTTCGCCTTCATGTGGAACTGGTGCACAGCTGGGGGTGGAGTGGTGGGGGTGTCCAACACTGATGCTGGAATAGCCAGGTGTGCTGGCGCCTGCTCCTCGTGCCTTGGCATTGACCTCACAGAGGTGCAAAGATGCCATGAGATGTCACGTTTGTCACCCCGTGAAGCCAGCAGGGTAATGCCAGCCCTGCTCGGGGGGGTTAGAAGAGACTGTGTTTCACACAGGGGGGTTTATTGTATTTAGGTCCCCAGGTTTCTTCCTGCTCAAGTTTTGTTTCACCAACTGTGAATCCTCGTGAAACGAATGCACTGCNAGCTGGGAGAAGAGGAGGCTGAGGGGGGACCTCATTGCTGTCTCTCAATCTGTGAGGGGTGGGTGTCAGGAGGATGGAGCCAGGCTCTGCTCAAGGGCATCTGGGGACAGGACAAGGGGCACTGGGTGCCAGCTGGAGCAGAGGAGGTTCCCTCTCAATCTCAGCAGGACCTTCTTCCCAGGGAGGGTCCCGGAGCACTGGACCAGGCTGCCCAGGGGGGTTGTGGAGTCTCCTTCTCTGCAGACGTTCCAGCCCCACCTGGCTGTGTTCCTGTGCCACTGGGTCTGGGGGATCCTGCTGTGGCAGGGGGATTGGACTGGGTGATCTAATGAGGTCCCTTCAGATCCCTGAGGATGCTGTGATTCTGTGGGATTCTGTGATTGTATGGTAGCCGTGTGTGTCCGTTGGGGTTTCAAATAACCCAGAGTAACTTGAAACACTTGGATATTCAAGTCCGTATTTCTTCTCTATGTAGAGAGTTGATGTCAGGGCAGCATCCTGAACTTTGACTCCCTGTGAAAGTTTAAATTGCTGCCCTGCTGGGCTGAGTGAATGCTAATTATGTTGTCTCTTACAATACATCCAGACTACTTATTTAAAGAAAATAAATCCCTGAAGACACTGCTTTTGCATGCCGAATGCATCGCGCTCGGCAAACCACACAGAGTAACCGGCCTGTTTGCATACAGTCAGCATGACTACTGTCAGACTGATTAACAGCGGGGGAGATGGCTCCCATGATTTGAAGCCAATAGAGGATAACTTGTGAGCAGGGGAACCAGAAAAGCCCTGAACCTGGCGAAGAGATAGGTGATCTGTGGTGGGAACAGGATGGGCAGGCCCTGAGGCACGGTGGGGATATCTGTGGACGTGTTACCGTGGTTAGGACATGACGGGCTGTTATCTCTGAGCAACTTGCGTGCTGTTTCACCCAAATCCCCCAGAACAGTTTCTCATATCATTGGGGTGAAGAAAATGCCCCGGGCAGTAGGAGATAAAAAGAGGAATTTGAACAGTGCAAGGGAGTCGTCAGCCCCCCCAGAGCCTGGCGAAGGGACTGATGGAGACAGTGAAAGCGAGTGAGGCAGAGGAAGCTGGGGTGGGACTGATCATCACACAGCACCAGCCCTCATCCATGGAGCTGTGCAGCCAGCTACGCCGAGAAACTAAGGAGATGGTTGGAGACCCTGAGAATTTGGGAAGCTGGGGAGGGAGTTTGTGAGAGGGAGGCCAGAGCACCGCAGTCTGGAGTGGTGACCTGGCCTATTGCCTGTTTTATCTCCTTTCCCTACTCTTTGAGGGCAGCATCTAGTAACTGTAGTAGCTTGACGTGTATGCCCGCCTGTGCTCTAACCCTCCCTAGTTCAACTCCATGGACCTGAGTTACTCCCTCTCTCTTCTCTGATTGATCGGGATGTGGTAACTACAGCTTTGCTGTTGAGCAACCTCGATGGAGAATGGGTTTTGCACTGCTCGTGTGAGAATTCCCTGCGGGACCACGGAGCAGTTGCTTGGGTGCTGCCTGTGGTGGCAGCTGCAGGGCACAAGAAGCCACGCGTGATTCTCCTTGGATGGCAGATCATATCCCCACAACAGCCTGACTCGAGCTGAGTCTGTGTGTGTCTGAGTCGAGCTGAAGTTCTCAGAAGCAGTGGGGAGGCTCTCTGGGCTCAGAGCAGAGCAGGGATTAGTTCTTTCACAAGAAGGGCAGGGCTGGAAGCAAAGGAACAGGCTCGGGTGGGCTGTAGGGCTGCTTGGACATCATCTTCCAGGATAACTGGGGATCAGAAGGGGGGTGGTTAGCAGATCAAGAGAGGTTCTTCTCCCCCTCTACTCTGCACTGGTGAGACTGCATCTGCAGTACTGTGTCCAGTGCTGGGCCCCCCAGTTCCAGAAGGACACAGAGCTGTTGCACGGACAACAGTTGCAGTGTCCAGCGTAGAGCAACCAAGAGGATGAAGGGAGTAGAGCAGCTCCCTGATGAGGAAAGGCTGAGGGAGCTGGGGCTCTTGAGCTGGGAGAAGAGGTTGTGGGGTTCCTGTGCAGCTTGGTCTGGGTGATCCTGCTGTGGCAGGGGGATTGGAGTGGATGATCTTTCGAGATCCCTTATGATTCTATGGTCCCCCAGCCCAGTGTCTGAGAGAGCTGCATGGCTCAGAGTGATCTGCAATCAGTCAGCCTAGTCCTCCTCCTGTGCAAAGACAGGCTTAGCAGTGTGTGCTGACATACACCGACTGCAGGGAGTTCACCGAACTGTTGGGAGCCAGCATTGGGATGTTCAGGGATGGAGGGTGGTCCCCTAAAAAGACAAAGCCCCTTCTCCTGGCTGCAGAGCACTCAAGGCTTTATGATGCCCCGTGTTTCTTCCAGGACCGTGTGAGGAGCGTGCTGCTGGTGCCACACACGTGGCTAAGGGAGTGTTGTGGAGCTAGGTTAAATGAAAGGCATTCCTGGCACCATACCCACCAAGTGTTTTTACCTAAGGAATGTCTTGGATGGAAGGAAACAGCCTGCAAATAATTAATTGGGGAAAGCGGGGAGGAGGGAGGGAATTAAGGAATTTCACAGTATTTCAGGCTCAGGAAGAGTCACCGCATCAACAAACGGCGCTCGTTAGCAGGAACGTGCTTCATCTCAGGCTGGGGATGACAGAGAGCCATGAGAGTTGTTCTCAGAGAAGTGCTAGCCCAATCAGAAATGAGGGAAGTCCACAATTACTGTGGGATCCTGTTCTTCTGAGGATGCCAACCCAGTTTTGCAGACCCAAGAGGCCTGAGCAATCTTAGGTCTGACTGTGGTCTGTGCGGATTGAGACGTGAAGCTGCTCGTTACCGGTTTCTGAGTCGATGCGATGTTTCACCTTCGTGCCTCTCCTCGTCGAAAGAGAGGGGAGAAGCCTGTTTGTCCGGGTGGAGGAAAGGCTTTGCAATCCCACCTGTGAGGAAAGCTTGACTAGAAAGCTGGCTGGATTTGCGGAAGGAGGTGTCAGGGTGAGATTTGGAGTGCTGTGCGCCGAGAGGACTCGATGATGCTAAGGCCACCTGAGTGCACGCCTGGGCATGGTGTTAAGAGCCACAGGCCCCCAGCTCCTGCCTAGAGGAGGTCATGGAACTCTGTGACTTTCCCGTACCCGATACCGAGCTGGCACACTCCGGGTGGATGCCTTGTCCTCAGCGAGCAGGTGCGTGAGGACGCGTGGGTGTTCTGCAGGTACTGAGTGCTTGTCAGGCAGAGCTGATTCAGTCACGTCCCCAAACCACAGGCGATGCTGTGGTGGCACTGGAATTAACAACTTGGTGTTTCAGATTACTCCCTGGATTTATTATCTTCGGGGAGAAGAACTTATTTCTAGACCTTCTGTCAACCCTCACTTTGTAGTAAATGAGAATGTACTAGTTCTGGGACTTGGGATGCTCCATGAAAGGGAGGGGGGTGTGGAATGAAGGAGGAACGCATTTCCATCTGAGACAGAAATTCAGACAAAGGATTACCCCTGTTGTTTGAACAGACAGTGCAGAAGCATCACCTTCTATCAGAGGGAGCAGAGACCTGCAGCATCCAGGAAACGACTCGATCCTGGCAATAAAGCGAGGGCCCCTCTCTGTTTATTCAAATACCACCCACAACTTTGTGGGGAAGGCTCGTACGCAGAGCGTCTTTGGCGACGTTATTAGGGATGCAGAAAGTACAGTATTAGTCAATTTTATATGCTCGGTTGCATGAAATCTGTGTGTTTAAAAATATAATAATTTGCATTTCATGGCTTTTGATAACCTCAGGAGTGCACTTGAAATTCAGCACATGCCCACAGCACCTCCCAGCTCACCCCATTTTTAACTGAAGACCAATGGTTTCTATTAAGGGATCAGGCAGAGACTCTGACAAGCCAGTCAATAACTATGTGAGGTTACTTCATTAATGCTATAATGGCTGATAGAGTGAGAGGCAAAAAACAGGTTCCTGACAGCAGCAAATGAAAATGATAGAGATTCCTGAAGCAACGCGCCTTTCCTTTGTCATTGTCTTTTGCTTGGCTTATTCAAAATGTGGCATTTATGTATTCAGCCTTGATGAATGTTGCGAGCCTTAAGTACTTTTTCCATCTCTAATGCAGTGCCGATTGCACATTGTTCTTTCTTCCTCCCTTTTTTTCCCCCCATAACCTCTGCTGTCAAGGCACTGCGGGCTGAAGGGTTGCAGGCACTGGCTAAATAGCTTTTTTGCTGTAAACGGTGAGGGTGACGGGATGATCTATCATGAGCCCTGGCGGGTTCACGGAGTGAGTGGCTGGTGGAGGCTGCAGCCGTGGCGAGGGGGTGCAGGACTTCCCAGTCCCACTGCCTGCGGAGAGAGCAGGCCTTTTGGCATGAGCAGGCACGGTCCCGGCGCCCTAGGCGTTCCCGAGGCTCCGTCAGGAAGCGTGTTCTGCGAGGGCCACGTAATTTCCCGTTCGAGTTCTTACCTGGGACGAGTGACTCCTCCATCCCTGCCAGCCCAGCGCTACCCCTGTGCTCCTCAGTGCCCTGCGTGGGGGTTGGACTTGGATGATCTCTCAAGATCCCTTCCAACCCACAGCCCTGGGGGATTGGTTGGTGATCCCAGGGTGATTCCCAAAGGAGTGTCGCGTTTCTTAGCTTCCTCGGGAGTTACGTGTGGAATTTGAGCATCAGGATAACAGGGCTGCCTGGCTTAGCTGCTTCAGGCATCAAGTGCTGCCTGTCAATGCCCCTGCTACCGAGGGGAACTGCCTGCTCTGAGGGTTGGCCTCTCTGGTGGTGTTCCATGTGACCTCCTACGGGATGGAGTGCTGTTCCAGTGTTGCTCCTGGGTCTCTTCTGCAAATCCCTTTCCTTTAAGCCAGAGAAACCAGAGGAGCAAGGCAAGGCTGGTCTAGTGCTCATCCCTGGCAGACACCTTCACACCTCTGCAGTGGAATGAAAGCTCCTGGTTTGTCACTGACCGGCCTCTAAAGGGTGATGTGAAGGGTGAAACGCATCTCCTCACACAAGTTACAAAACTCTTGCTTGTTTTGCTTCCTTTCTTATACTTATTCCAGGTATTTAAGGTTAGGCTTATTGGAGGTGTTCAAGGTCAGGCTGGATGAGGTGCTGAGTGGCATGAGCTAGATGTCAATGTTTAGGGTTACTTGGTTGGTTCTAGGTTGGACTGGATGACCTTTAAGGTCTTTTCCAGCCTCATCAGCACTGTGAGACTGTGATCTTGGCCACACAGGGAGTATTTCTTGTTAAAAATAATACCTTCCATTCAGAGGGTACCTGTGACACCTGTGAAGGTGTTCATCAGTCCTATCACTGCACTGGTGAACACCTTCCCATACAATCATCAGGGATCAGAAGGGACCTTGAAAGATCATCCAGTCCAATCCCCCTGCCACAGCAGGGTCACCCAGACCCAGTGGCACAGGAACACAGCCAGGCGGGGCTGGAACGTCTGCAGAGAAGGAGACTCCACAACCCCCCTGGGCAGCCTGGTCCAGTGCTCCGGGACCCTCCCTGGGAAGAAGGTCCTGCTGAGATTGAGAGGGAACCTCCTCTGTTCCAGCTGGCACCCAGTGCCCCTTGTCCTGTCCCCAGATGCCCTTGAGCAGAGCCTGGCTCCATCCTCCTGACACCCACCCCTCACATCTTTCTAGACAGGAATGAGGTCCCCCCTCAGCCTCCTCTTCTCCCAGCTGAAGAGAGTTGTCACATGCAGTGCACTCTGAGCAGAGCTAGCAAGCCAGGGTGTTAACGTGGCCCTACACAAAGACGGGGACACAGTACCGCTCTCACAGAAGCGATGGGTTATGACTCTTCTGCAGAGGAGCCTGCAGTTAGTCATTTTCTCTTTATAACAGAAGTTAGATAAATTATTCCAGGCGAACAACAACCCGCATTCGCCGAACACGGTACGTCCTGAAAGATGGACTCTGTCGTGCCAGGAGTCTCCCTGGCTGTGATTTGTGTATTAAAAAGGTTTTAATTGCCCAGGTAAGTGCCTGCACCTGCTAAGACATCGAATATTAGAGCACTTTATTCTAATCTCTTCTAATACAGGGCACACTTCACCCGTAAAATTATTCTCTGTACAATTATAGCCCAGTTTTGCTGAGGTAGAACGTGCAACTGAACAGTTTGATTTTACTCAGTATTATTAAAATAATGAGAGTTAGGACCATTAGGTAACTGTTGTGGAGTTAACTGCTCGAGAGTCTGGTCACTGCTTTTCTGCTACAAACAAATAAAGGGCTGGCTGAGCTGTGTTTTGGGCAGGGAGCGGGGTCTGGAAGGGTGAGAAGCAGCCTCAGAACAACTCTTTCACACTGGAGCTGACTTTGAAGGGCAAAGGTTGCCTTCAGATCCACCCCCAGCACATGATTGCTTCAGGAATCTCTGACTGATGCTCTACCTTCTTCCCAGGGAGGGTGACAGGGCACTGGAGGGGGCTGCCTGCAGGGTTGGTGGGGTCTCCTTCTCTGGAGACATTTGAAACCCACCTGGACTTGGTCTGGGTGATGCTGCTGTGGCAGGGGGATTGGACTGGATGGCCTTTCCAGGTGCTGGGAAGGTGGCAGGTCGCTCCCACGCTGTGGCATTGCCTGGTTAAGACGCCCCACAGCGATGTGCGTGCCCTCAGTAGAGTTGGCTGTGATGGATGGAAGTGTGAAGGAACCCTCTTACAAAGGACTCCTGGTTTCTCAGGCACTTTGAGTGCCTGTGTGTCCTGACGTGCTGCCGATGTCAAGTCCTTACCGTTACGCGTCCCGCGGGGGAAATCCCTTTTCCTTCCCAGCAGCTGGAGTGTCTGGACTGCTGAGGAATGAAATCCTTTCTCCATTCGTTCTGACACTTCACTGCATCTTCAGGCCAACGCAGTCTCTCTGGTGACCCTGTTCTGCAGAGGACGATCCTGGGCTCCAGTGGTGATGACCAGCTTCTCGTGTTGTCTCTTGTCCTGTGTGTCCCCAGGGGTACCTGTCCTTGTCCTGCTCTTTCCAGATATTGCAGACACACACACACAGACCCCCCACACCAAGCAATGACTCCTTGTTACTGCTCTTATCTTTAACCAGATCCTTATTCAGTGCCTTGTGACTCACATCAGTGCCTTGTGACTCACATCAGCAGGGGCCCCTTGCTGTGCAGGACGCTTCCCTCTTGGTTTTTTTCCCTTAAAACATAAGTCTAACAGGTTTGGGATAGATTCTATAAACAAACCTGTTCCTAGCCGAACTACTGGGGACAAGGCAGCTTGTTTTGTGCAGGGTGTTTGGCTGTGGTGGGTGAGGAGCTACCCTGGCACCACGCAGGTACCTCTGGACAGAATGGACTGGAGCTGAGCTCCAGCATCTCGCACCTCTGCTGGAAGGGCAGCTCTGTGCTAGGATCCAGCTTCTTGGGGCTGTCGTCTCCCAGCTGTATTTGTTGCTGTTTCCCATGTGGGGTCTGTAAGTGCTTCCCACCACTAAAAATGTGGGTGGAAGCCCCACGTCTGCTGCTTTAACTTTCCTGCCACAAGGCAGAACGGTGCCTCCCGGTGAGGGTTTACCAGAAGCCGTAACTTCAGGTGATGTCTTTGGTTTTAGTTCTAGAATTAATCTCTGTCTCAACATTGCATGCGTCTCCCTCATCCCCAGTCCAAGCATCCCTCTGTGCCAGTGGCCTTGGTGTAGTCCTGAGGCCCAAAGACCTCCTGTCTTGCTGCTCAAAAAGCTTTTCTGGAGGGTAGAAGTGAGAAAGAGGAAACTGGAGCTGAATAGTAGTGAAAGCTGCCTGGCAGGAGCAGCCTCCCGGCAGAGCTGGTGCAGACCTCAGCACTTGGGATGGTAAAAACTTGAGTGAATGAAGTCCCAGTCTAAAGACAGCAGGGGAGCACTCCTTGTGGGTGAGGAACGGACCTGGGAGACTCCAGTGCCAGGTAGTCTGCTTCCAGGCTGGCTTCCATGAGTCCTGTTCCTCTCCTGGATCATCCCTTTGGTGTATAAAGTGTTTGTGCAGCTTAGCAACGCGGAGACGGAAATGGTGTGCGGGTGGTCGAGAGGGTCTCATGAAACTGAGGAAATCTCTATCCTAGCAGAGGGAAACCCCTTGTCTTGGAAATCTCACATCAATGTGTGCAGACGCTGGTATTCCTTGATGTTGGCACTGAAGGTGTTTCCAAGAAAGCCTGGAACCCTCCTAGATGCAGCCAGGAAACCTCCCAGCTTAGAGAAAGGTTGATGGTGAATGTTCATAGATTCCTAGGAGGGTTCAGGTTGGCAGGGACTTAAGATCATTGAGTTCCACCCCCCCTGCCATCACCCCCCATTAGACCAGGGTGCTCAAGGTCCCAGCCAGTCTGGCCTTGAACACTGCCAGGGAGCTGGGGGCAGCCACAACCTCCCTGGGCAACCTGGTCCAGGGTCTCAGCACCCTCAGAACTTCCTCCTGACTCCCAGTCTGAACCTCCCCTCTTCCAGCTGGAAGTGTTATCAGATGTCTCTAAGAAGTGTGTTGTGTAGCTCAGGGATGACTGGAGGGGTTATAGAGATGGCTGTGAAGGTGGCTGGGTACTGAGAGCTGCTTGCAGGGCAGCATGAGGGTTGAATCAGTGATTTACCTCGGGGTCCATCTGCAGCAGGGCTCGTCCCCCCGCGCCGGCCCGACGTCAGCAAGAGCGTGCCAGAGCAGCATGGCTTTTGGAACACGAGGATAGAGACTTTATCAATGGAGGTTTTCTTCCTTTCAAAAGGCAGCGGGATGGCAAAGGTCAGTCTTGTGTGGAGCCCCGGAGAACCCGTTGTCCAACAACCTCAGCTCATTTAATAATCTCTCTCGTGTTGTAACAGACGGGCGGGGGGATGCGAGGCAGCGCCGCTCCACGTTGCGACGACCACACTGCCCAGTAATGAGAGGAACGAATAATCGAGGGCATCTATTGCAAATCAAACATAGCTGGAACTGTTTTGTTCCACACGCTCACCAAGGGCTACCGTTTCAAGGAAGGACAGAGTCCCTCCACCGGGGTGACGATGCCGGGCGGTAGTTCGCAGGCGGCGGGCGCATGGGTTGTTCTGTTCTCTCTCCGTAAGGAAAGGGAAGTAACCGAACAATGGCTAAACGTTGTCAGGATTTCATCAATGTTGCATGAGCGTTCACAAATATCCTGGTGGGAGTAATTGCTTGCAAATACATTTAAACTAATGATATGTTATATCCTTACTGGATATAAAACTATTAAAAGAGACGGTATTGCGTTTGACAATGCCACGGAGCGGGGTCAAAGCTTAATGACAGATTGCTGCATCTGTAAATTAAGATACACTCTGCTGGAAGCAAATATTTTGCAGAAAGAAAAGCCATCTACAACCAAAGTTGGGGCCTTGATCTAGGGTGGCTTTCTCGCTTTCTCCAAACGTTGGGCTTGTAAAACTACGGGAAGGGGAGACTCGTTGTGACGGTGAAAATGCACTGCAGGCGTTGCTCGTGTGCCCAGGGGGTCAAGAAGACCCATGGCATAGAATCATTAGGGAAGGAAGGGACCTCATAAGGTCATCCAGTCCAATCTCCCTGCCACAGCAGGGTCACCCAGACCCAGTGGCACAGGAACACAGCCAGGTGGGGCTGGAATGTCTGCAGAGAAGGAGACTCCACAACCCCCCTGGGCAGCCTGGTCCAGTGCTCCGGGACCCTCCCTGGGAAGAAGGTCCTGCTGAGATTGAGAGGGAACCTCCTCTGTTCCAGCTGCCCGTTGTCCTATCCCTAGATGCCTTTGAGAAGAGCCTGGCTCCATCCTCCTGACACCCACCCCTCCCATCTTTATAGACATGAATGAGGTCCCCCCTCAGCCTCCTCTTCTCCCAGCTCAAGAGCCCCAGCTCCCTCAGCCCGGCCCCAATATCTCTAACAGTTGTGTAGGCCCAGACAGGTCTCATCCCATCCTCAGGAACTGGTCCTGATGCTGGAGCTGCAGTGATGGTCTGAGCATTAGCTCTGGGATGCTTTATGATCCTGCTTGCAGTTCATCTGCCGTGGTCCTCTGCCCCATGGCAGTACTGAAATACCCTTTCCCATCACCTCAGGTGCTCCTTCACTCCGATTCCCACCGTCGTCGAGGGTTATTCTACCCTTCCTTCGTTGCGTGCTATCAATTCTATTAGAAAGTCCAAATTCTTCTGCTCCCCAGCCCCATCTGAGAGGGAGGCAGCACAGGGCAGTCCTGCGGGCTGTACCGTGAGCAGAGAGCTAACGAAGGTCTGTATGTAAATGTGGCGGCTGTCAGGTAAAATCTTCACATCGACTCTGTCCCGTGTTATAAAAATTCCTGATGTTATCAGATGCTAATGAGAGCTCCCAACACAGAGCCCACCGAGGGGCTTTGAAATCCTTCATCAGAACTGCATTCGGCCCCGGCAGCCGGAGCCTTGGATTTCTACTCCGACGACTCCGGTTTGTAATTAGCATAGTGCAGGCTTCCCTGCCCTCTGAAACCATAATGTTAATTACAAAAATTACAGTGTTTAAAAGTGCAATTAAGAGACTGTGCTGCACAAAGGGAGCCGGGGAACCTCTTTGCACACTTTGAAGCCAGGTCACAACGCAACCCGTGAAAGACAGTGGAAGGCTCGCTCTCGGCTAAAGGCTTGGGAAGATCATAGGGAGATCTTGGCTGAAATGAGCTCTGGTGGGCTCTGCTGGGCCCTTAATGAATAATGTGCTTCCTTGGGAGGGGAAGCCATAAAAGGTGGGAGCAGGGAAAGAGGATCCAACTAATTAAGGGGCTGACCCTGCAGCCGTTACTGCTTCTGGTTGGACTGGCTGTTGCAGTGGGGAATCCGTGCAGGATCGGGCCCTCGGTCGCCACTGGGCTGTGGCAGCGGGTGATTGCTGCGGGGTTGGCATGGACCCTGGGAGCACAAAGCCACGGTCCTCTGTGTCCTTGCTGCACTGAGTAGCTGGAATTCCTCTGCCCCCATCTTCCGTTGATGGTTTGCTCTCCTCTGGGGTGTCCCCCGCGTCCTGCTGGGTCTGAGAACAGTCGCCAGTCGAGGGAGCTGGTGGTCACGCTGGCAGATCTGCCCATCCTCCAGCTCCCGACGGGAGCAAAAGGCGTTTTCCAAGCACTGGTGGAGAGGCGAGGAGAAGGCAGAGAGTCGAGCCGCACCGTGCGGGGTGTTGCATGAACAAAGAGAAAGCAGGGTTGGTGGGCTGTTAGTTGGGGTTTCCTCACCTTTTAGTAGTGTGGACGTTGGTAGTCAGGCCCTGTAGGAGGTGTTAATTAATTAATTAAGACCCAGAGCACCCCTTTGTGGTCAGTGTCTGCACATCAGATTATAAACAGAGAAACCGAGGCGTGGGAGGAGGTGCAGGCAGCTCTGCCCGGGGCAGGAGCGTCCACGGGACCCTATCTCTTCCCTTCACCCCACCAAACTTTGCTCTCATGCATGTGCCTGTCTGAACAAAGGAGCAGGTAGCCCTGTGGCCGGTGGTGGCTGTTTTGAAGTAGGGTGATGAGGGTAGTCCACACGCAGACCCCACTCTTGCGTCCGAGGTCCAAGCCAAGGTCTAAGCCCCGGTGAGCGCCTGCCTACCCAGCACCCTCCATCGGCACAGACAGGGGGTCTGCAGCGGTGTGTGCGGGGCAGGATAGGGTCTGGTACGAAGCAGGAGCCCCTGTCTTAGAGCACTTCCCTTGAGCTTCCCAGTAACTTCTCTAGGGAGATGAGTGTAGGAAGCCCCTTGAATCGCTGGTTGATAAATCACCGCCCCATCACGTAGGTTCGAGTTAAAACGCCCTTCGATACCCGGTCAATAAGTCATCCCTCTGCCCTTTGCCAGTAGCACCGAGCAGTGCCCCGGGCGATGCCAAGTGGGTGTCTGCTGGGGGCAAGGCCAGGGGGAGCCCGGCTTCCCCGAGAAACTTCGGCTCAGCCGGTAGCCTCGGGTTTATTTCGCTTCGGTGCCTGGAAAGGAAAAAACCAGCCTCTTTCCTTCTCTCTGCCTTCTACCTGCCCAACTGGTTATAGACCCAGACAGTTTACATATGTGATCCTTCCTATTTAGAAAATTAATGGCGTTTGCTGGCTCCAAATCACAGCTTGTGGTGCTCTGCGGGCGATGAAAAACTTGGCCAGCTCCAGCAGCCAAGCAGCCATTAGAAAATTAACCCTTGGTGGCAGAAGAGCAAAGGTACCCCGGCGAGGTCCGCGAGACGTGGCAGGCTGTAGCTTTCAGGTGTCCCTACATATGTTAGCGATGTAAAACCGGCGCGGGCGGTCCCCCCGGAGAGCGCCCATCAAGCGTGTTTGGAGCCGGGTACTGCGGAGAGGGCACGGCCGCGGCGCTTGGCAGCGAGAGCGACCAATATGCCGTGGTTTTCATTAGAGCACGAGGGAGGCGCTGAGCAGAGATGATGGCTCAGAGACGCCGCTCCTAGCGATACCTGACTGCAGAGCGCTGGAGCAGTTGCTCCTCCGGGTGCCCCAGCGGCCCTCCGCTCGCCGCTCGTGCGTCTCCCTGTCATTTATCGGCGCGAGGGAGCCAAAGTGACTATCGCAGAGAAGGAAGTGTAAGACTGGAAACGGGGGGACATGGGGGGGTTGTTTATGGGTTGCCACAGACTTCTTTTTGGCCTTGAGCTGCCAGCTCTCCTGAGCGCTGCAGAGCTGCACCCATGCCCTGAGGGTTGTGTGAGGTTGGGAGTAACTCCTGCAGCGGGGAGCGCTCTGTGTTCTCCTGTGGGTTTAGAAGGGTCTGGAATGTGCACGATGTGGAAGGGGGTGCTGCTGGGTTTCGTGGGGACCCCCTAGCTGCTCCAGAACAGAGCAGAAGAAACTTATAGCCTATGATAGAGGACAAAAGGGTCTACGGGTCTGAGTGCCCCACTGCTCCCCTGACATGGAGCATCCCCCACATGAGAGGAGCAGGGGCACGTCTGCACCCAACGCTCTCCTCTGCGTACACAGAGCTGTGAGGTGGCTGTAGCACGGACTAGGGCCATGCCAGCTCTCATCTAGAAGCAGATGAGGCAACTGTATTTTGAGGTGACCTTGGAGACCTCACAAGGACCACAAGAATGCTGCTGTGGTACTGGTGCCACTTTTCCTCTTGGTGAACTGGGTGGCCTTTGACTGGGGCTTTGCAGCTGGGTACCTGCATTGCCTGTGGCTGGGGATCAAGCGGGAGCTGCTGTCTTAGGAACGGCCTTGAGGTGTCACTGTCACTGTCAAGCGTAGGGCTGCCATCAGTTGCATTCCAGATGCTCCTGTTTGGCGGGGACCAAAGTGTCTCTGCTCCCCAGCCACTGCCTTGCCCACACTGTGCCTGCCTCTCGTCCTGCGAGCATCGAGTTTTCAGTTTGTTTTGGGATGGAAGAGTGTGAGGATATCAGCAGGACCTTCTTCCCAGGGAGGGTCCCGGAGCACTGGACCAGGCTGCCCAGGGGGTTGTGGAGTCTCCTTCTCTGCAGATCCTTTGAGGTCCCTTCCAATCTGTAATGTTCTGTTCTGTGATGTTCTGTGACTGGGTCTGGGTGATCCTGCTGTGGCAGGGGGACTGGACTGGATGATCTTTCAGGGTCCCTTCCGATCCCTAAGGATTCTGTGTATAAAATTAACTGCCCCCAGGAGACTCCTCTTCCGAAGAAGTCGGGGTGGTCAGCTTTCCCACGCAGACGTGTAACCCCTCTGGCATACTACTGACCCGAGAAGGCTTCCCAAAGTCATATCCCCAATAATTGGGTTCCTCCACCGAAGGGCCCCTGTGGTTCCTCTTAAGCGATACAGCAGAGTAAATTGCTGCTACTCCTCTGGACTTCAAACCTCATTGGAGAAAGGAATCTTGAAAGAAAGCATAAGGTAATCGTTTTCGCTTTTCCTAGTCAAATGGAAGTTGCTTCCCTCTTCCATCCTCCTCGTGAGGTGGAGAAGCCTTCCATGCGTTCAGATCGCTCAAGAGGCAGACGCACACCCCCAGAGTTCGGGGAAGAGGCGAGCGAAGCCGCTGTGCTCTCTCTTTATTTACCAGGGGGTGTTGGGTCGTGCTGCCGGCGCACCCGCTCCAAGCACCCCTTCGCTTGGAAGAGCTTTGGGGGACGGGGTGCGGTAGGAAGTTGGGTTCATGAAGATTTTAGGGTCTTGATAATTTATTACCATGTTTTCCTGGGCTCATCTGAGCGTTGGAACTTCTGAACAGCCCAGCCTTGTAAACCTAGAGCCCGGAGCCCCCTCCTCCCGCTGCCCAGAAGCTGCGTGCTCCTACTGCGCTGCATTCATAATCAAATTAGCGCGCTGTGAATAGGTTAAAAAACCTGTTATCCAGCCTCTGCCGCGCGGGATAGCCGAGCCCCCTCCCCACAAAGCCCTCCCTTCTCTCTCTGCTCCCCCCTGCTTTTTTTTCCTCCCCTCCCCGCACGAGACATAAAGCCGTCGCGCGGACAGAGGGATCTTTACCTTACTTCTCCTCTGCTCTCTCAGCCTCTTTATTTATTTCCCACCCCCTCAGACGCACACTCGACACAACAAAACACAAGTAAATTACCCAGAAATGAGCTGCTGGAGGGAGAAAAAGGGGTGCTGGGGGGTTGTGTGGGGGGAATGAGGTGGAGTGTGGGAAGCCGGCGGACCGCTGCGTGCGAGATGCTGTGGGGAGACAGCGCTGGAGATAGTTGTCCCAGCTACGAGATAAAAGCTGCATTACATGAAATTAATGGAGGCTGTCTGAGCCGAACATGAATCACTGTTTCAACACCAAGAAAGCGGCACAAAAGAATAAAGAAATCCGAGTACTAACTATATCTTCAAAGGTCTCCTATTTACCCGGCTACACCGGGTACTGACACAAGTGGGGGGAGAACCTAAGAGAAAAGCACTGCTGTGATTGAATGAATGAGACCATATGAGCTATATTGGTGCCGTATGCATTCTATTTAGCTGATATCAAACACAGTTTAATGAAAGTTAAATAGTTTCTGAGGAGTGCATGAGCTGGAACAGATTAGATTCCACCGAGGGGTCTGTCAGCATATTGTTGCTCACATGTATTCCCTGCTCGGAGCCGCCACGATTCCAGCACTCCATTAGCAATACACAAAAGACTTATGCAGATAGCGGGCACAGGCGTGTACCGCCATGTTGGGAGCTGAGAAAAGGGGGAAGGAAGGGAAAACGGGGGGGAAAAGAGAGAGGAAACTCCCCCCCCCCAATCCTGAACCCACCCAGATGAAGGGGTTTGTTCGTCGCGTTGCTCTGCAAATAGATCTCTGAGATTTGGAGGCGATAAGAAGGGATGGGGGGGGAGAGGGGGCTGGGTGGAAACTGGAATGAGATGAGAAAATAGCAAGAGGAGCGATGTGTAAACGGGCGGCCAGGAGCAGGGAGGGCAGCGAGTGTGTGGTGGGGGTTTGATCTGCCAGGGGACGATGCCATGGGTGACTGCTGTGCCCTTTTGATCTGCCAGTTGCAGCCGGTCTTAAAGGCACCACCGTTCCCGTGGCCTCTCTCCGCCAGAAGTTGGACTGGAAGATGCTTTTTTGAAGTGGGGGGAGCAGGGGCTGGGAGTCTTCCTATGGAAAGCCATCTCCTCCCAGGCTCCTTCGCCTTATTTTAAGATGTGCACCTCATCCTGGGGATCCTGCTGGCCAGCCTGCATGCCCGATGCCATCGCTGTCACAGAAACTAACGTGACCTGAGATTAATTTTGGTCACTTCAGAGGGGTTTTATTCCTCTCCCTGAGAAAACTCCCCCCACCTCCACCTTCTCCGAGGTGTCTGCTTTAAAATCAGTGGTGGGATAAGGCTGGTGGGGGTGTTTAGACAGGAGATGGCAATTTCTCCATGATTATCACCTCTTGATTTAATCTGACAGAGCCGACTTTGCACCGTGGAGTCTGTATCTTCACAGGGAAACTGGAGCTGCTGGAGCAGAGCGGAGCGGAGCGCTCATCCAGCCTGTCCAGTGCTCTGCGCTGGCCTGGCCGCACGGTCGGGGCAGCAGATGCCTCCCCCCTCGCCATCATTTATTATTTAGTAAGAGGGGAGGGCTGCCGGGGCGCTCGTTGCTCCTGGCTGGCAGTCACTCGACGCCCTGCGGCACCAGGATTTCTTCCCCCTGAAACTTTTATTTTGAACCCAGCCGAGTGCAGCCCCCGATGCTACTGCTGCTGCCCGCGGAGCTGCCGCCAGCTCCTTCCCCGGCCAGTCTGATGGCTCTGCTGTCTGGTGCTGGGGTGTGGGAGGGCAGGCGGGTGTCCCCCATCCTTCTCCCTTTCCCTCCCCACCCACCTTACCTCTGCTTTGGTCAGAGAGAAGAGGCTTAAGTGAAAAACAGGGGGATTCGTTCGGGTTTCTTCCTCTGCCTTATTAATACCACCCGGGCCGGGAGCGCGCGCCGTTTCCTCGGGCAGCTCTTCTGAGTCACTTTATCATTATTCATGGGGATAAAAATGGCCCAAGCGGAGGGTGCTGAGCACCCGCGGAGGGCTGCCTGTCAGAGCCACTGAGGCAATTGGCTCCGCTTCTGCATCTCCATGCTAAATTAAAAGCATCGGATACGGGGGTACGGGGGGTGTTTCAGTGTTAGGAGGGGGTACAGGAGATGTTTCAGTGTTAGAACAGGGTACAGGGGATGTTTCAGCATTAGGAGAGGGTACAGGGGATGTTTCAGTGTTAAGAGGAGTACAGGGGGTGTTTCAGCATTAGGAGGGGGTACAGGGGGTGTTTCAGCATTAGGAGGGGTCTCACCAGTGTCGCCAACTGCCCAGTAGAGCCAGACAGGGCTTTTCCATGCCATTTCTGTCATAACACCATGTCATCGTAGCTGGCGTGGCATCATGTCAGGCTGATTGGCCTCAGGTATTTCAGTGCTCACAAAATGTAGGTCCAGGACTCCCTTTTTTGGGGGGTGGGTGACTCAAATACCCTTTGTTGGTGATGCAGTGATCAGAGGTGGAGGAACATACTCCCCGCAGCAGGAAAGATGACCGTACAATCAACAGCGGGGTCCATGGTGTCAATGAAACGGTACCAGTACTGGAAGTGATGGGTTGAGCTTCCCAGAGGCAACGTTTCAAGGGGAGAAGCTGGCTTTAGAGCTACATTGCCAGGGTCTGGGAGGGATAAGCATACAACGTGACTGATCCCTGCACACAGTGCCTACTGATGGTCCTGATGCTGGTACTAATGTGGTGCTAAATAAGAGGAGGCTGGCTAATCGTAGAATCATTAGTGATCAGAAGGGACTCCCAAAGATCCTCCAGTCCAATCCCCCTGCCACAGCAGGATCCCCCAGACCCAGTGGCACAGGAACACAGCCAGGCGGGGCTGGAACGTCTGCAGAGAAGGAGACTCCACAACCCCCCTGGGCAGCCTGGTCCAGTGCTCCGGGACCCTCCCTGGGAAGAAGGTCCTGCTGAGATTGAGAGGGAACCTCCTCTGTTCCAGCTGGCACCCAGTGCCCCGTGTCCTGTCACCAGATGCCCTTGAGCAGAGCTAAGTGTATTGACAGTGATTGTTGCTCCTTGGAGCAGCCTGGTTGTTCCTGGTAGGGGTCTGGCTGCGGTCTGTAATCACTTGAATTACAGTCCTGGGATCTGTAGTGAAGACGTTCAGTGTCACGAGATGGAATTTGCAGCTCCATTCCCGTGTTTGGAGCATCCAGCTGTGTTGGCCAGGGATGGGGTCTGAGTTGCAAGCAGAGGGTAAGTGCACGTTTGAGCTTCCGTTGGAATTGGGCATCTTGGGGACGGGTGGCAGGTTAGGACGACCGAGGCAGGGGAACCGGGAACCATCACAGCAGCAGAACAAACATCAGAGAGAAGTGCTGGTGGCCGTTGGCTTTCAGCCTTCCCACAAACCAGTAGCTCCCAGTCAGGTGTAGAGGCCGTTAACTGAGCGGCGCTGCGAAGAGAGTTGGCTTTTCCAACACAACAGTTGTGCAGTAACATTCCTTGTGGTTCCATAGGGAAGGAGGGGGAAGAGCAAAGGGTGTTTGTGCTGTTCTCAGGGATCCTGCAAGTGGTGTTCTCCCACCTGCAGGTGGCATTAGCACTGAAACCGTCTTTCTCTGTCTTTCTTTCGGTCTCTCTTTCTTGAGGAGCCCTTAGCAATGAAACCAAGAGAGCTGCAAGGGGGTCTCTCGCAGGACCGCGCGCTCGGAGTTGGTCGGGCTGGCTGCAGATGGCATTTGTGCGTGTTCTGTAAGGCAGGGAGACACAAACGTTTTAGCCCCCTGGAATGTCTTAACTTTCCAGAAGCAGGAGGGCTGGTGGCACCAGAGGAGCCCGAGCTAACCCGAGATCTGTGTGACCGGGAATGGACTGAGCTCTGCTCGCTGCCAGCGACTGGGCTGGCACCCGCCTGTCACCGTGGCACCTCGGTCAGACAACACCCTGAGCAGTGAGCTTGTTCAGGATACCTTTGGGATGCCCCAAACTCTGTTTGTTGGGAGCTGGTGCCCATTAAGATCAGCAATGCTGAAGAGAGCAGGATCAGACCCTCCTGCTCAGTGGGCAGTGCCGCAGCCTCGCACTGTTGGGTGACCTGGACTCCTTGGCTGTGAACGTAGAGCAACACCTGCTCATCTGCTCTGCTTGGTCTGGGTGATGCTGCTGTGGCAGGGGGGTTGGACTGGCTGATCTTTCCAGGTCCCTTCCGATCCCTAAGGATTCTAGGAAGAGGGAAGCCTTCAGCTGAGGGAGAGTGGAGACCGCAGAGCTGTCAGCAGAGGCTGCCTGGAGGTTTTTCCATCTTTCCTTTCCTTTTTAAGCAAAGAGTTTCGTTCTTGGGAAGCACTAATTGGAGAAGGCAAAACAACTCCCAGTGAAGTGTTTGCTTTCCTGTCTTGAGGAGAGGCAGGGAGAAGCATGGAAAAGAGGAGAAAATAAATGCAGAACGATTGCAATGTCACGGAGGGTAAGTGGTACGTTTGAGACAGGGGCTAAATCACTGCTAAATCACTGCAGGCAGAATTGATGTGAGACTGCAGCACACTGAGAACTGGGCAGGGGCATAAACTTAATTGATTTGAGGCTGGAGCAGGGAGTTAATTGGGGGCCAGGGTGGAACAGTAACTAATGTAGTGCTGCGATAGCCAAAAGCATCTCTCACTCTGCGCCGGTCACACCTGTTGTCCTGCCCGAGCAGGGCGTGAGTGCTGGGAGCAGGGGAATCGCCCCGGTGGCTCATAACACCATCTAATTATTGTGGTTGGAGGTCTGTCTGATGCGTGTGGAGACAGGCTGGAGCTTCTGTTTGAGTGCTTGATGGACCTAGGGAGGGAGATGCCCACAGCAGCGCTGGGTTTGGCTGGGGAAGGGAAGGAGCTGCTGGCTGCCAGAACAATTATTGCAGTGGTCGTGGAGAGACAGGTGCTTTCGCAGCAGAGAACTTCATTCCTCCCTGAGAAGCGATGTGCATTCCCCAAGCAAGCACCCAAGCTGGGTCCACCACAGTTCACAGAATCATTAGGGATGGGAAGAGATCTCGAAAGATCCTCCAGTCCAATCCGCCTGCCACAGCAGGATCACCCAGACCAGGTCACACAGGAACACAGCCAGG
>VZRI01010704.1:1341068-1357000 GCA_013397515.1 Upupa epops | reverse complement strand
CAGCACTGCAGATGCAGTCTCACCAGTGCAGAGCAGAGGGGGAGAAGAACCTCTCTCAATCTGCTCACCACCCCCCTTCTGATCCCCCCAGGATGCTGTTGGCCCTCTTGGCCACCAGAGCACATTGCTGGCTCAGAGTCACCCTACTGGCCACCGGGACCCCCAGGTCCCTTTCTCCTGCCGTGCTCTCCAACAGGCCAGTGCCCACCCTGTACTGGTCCCTGGGGATGCTCTTGCCCAGACACCAGACTGACAGCTTTCAAATTGTTCTCCCTGGTGAAAGTGTACGGATTTGGGGCTTCCATACTCGCTGTTTATGCTGGCAGCCACGGCAGGAGCTGGGGCAGGGAGACTGGAAGACCTCGGGAGACTTCTTCCACCTCTCTTGCTCTATATGCCGGTGAGCTCCACTAGTGCCTGTTCCCAGGCAGAGGAGCTGTGTCCGTTGAATTCAGCTTTGTGCTGCTCTCATCCTTCCCAGGCAGGTTGGGAAGTTCATTCAGAGTTCTTGCTTTACTCTGAGACATGGCTGACATTTTCCCATTGACACAGACCAACTGGTGGGGTTCAGTGACCTTCTGCAGCCGTACTAGAGCTGGAGTCCTTTCCTGCTTCCTCACCCAGCCTGCTCCGTCGCGCTGTCTGTGTCCGGCTCCACTGTTTTACTGCCACCAGCTGCCTTCCAGCTTGGCCAGACGAGGCACCTTCTTCTGGATCTGTATTTTACCCACGCTAGTGTTTTGTTTAATGACTTTTCCCAACCACTCTTATTCTTCCACTCATCACTTAACGTTATATCCTCACTCCAGAGCCCATGTGCCCCCAGCAAGCCCAGCTGTAACCCATCTTTCCCATCCTGTATTTCACTCTTGTTTGACCCGTTGTCCCATTAACTCCTTTCCATCCTCAGGGCCTTCCTCACCTGCACTCTTCTTTCCCCCAGTAAATGATTTCTGTGTCACTCAGACCTAGAGATGCTCAAGAAAACCAGTTCCCATCCTTCTTCCTAAGGCCCCTCTCCTAGCAGCTGGAAGCTGAAACTACAGGAGAAGTCTGTTTTGAGTTTGTCGAAGACATAATCATACGGTCTCTTATAATGGGAAGTGTCATACAGCCTTAATAACAGAGCGTGCTGTCAGCCCCACCTCTAATAGGTATGTGTGCACGTACCCGCTTGAAGCCTGAGAGCTGAGTGAATAGGCCTCGACCTGCTTCCCGGGTGATAGGCGTGCTCCCCGGCACGAAGGGAAGCAGACGGGATGGTCTCGTGCGGCTCTGCCTTCGTCTTGCACGAGTGTCTTACAAGTTGAGAGTTCTTGTGGAAGGAGCCTCAGAGACAGCAAAACCAGGTGGGGGTCTCCTGCAGGTTGTCCTTTGCATGAGCCCTTTGGAATCTCATCCGTGGTGATTCGGCCAGATGTTGGAACATGTGGCAAGCAAAAGTAGGTCCAGGTCCGGGCCCTCGAGTAGATCAATGTCTCTCCTAACAATTGCAGTTCCAGGGTCTGCTCTCCAGCTGCACCCCAGAGGAAATTTGGAGGGAGAGAGGGATTCAGAGTGCTCTCTTTAAGCCTGCCGTTAGCTTAGGAAGAAACGGAGAGCTCTTATTCCTGGAAGCAACGTTTTGTGAGCTGTCACAGTCATTTCCCTCACACGCTGGCACAGATTGCCTGCTTGACCTGAGGGCTGAAGCCATTTACATTTTTGATCTGCTCGTCTCTCAGAAACCTCCACTAATTAGAAATACCATAAACAATGGCTGTTGTCAGGCGGACAGGGAAGTCTCAACCGCGGGCTGACTGTTGTGTCTGACCTCAGCTGAAATGCCAGCTCATGGGAGACCTCTCAAGAGTCTGTGTCTCTAGCCTTCAAAGCACTGGCCGACGTCCTACCACACATAGAACCGTGGAATCCTTAGGGATCGGAAGGGACCTCGAGAGATCAGCCAGTCCAGTCCCCCTGCCACAGCAGGATCACCCAGACCCAGTGGCACAGGAACACAGCCAGGCGGGGCTGGAACGTCTGCAGAGAAGGAGACTCCACAACCCCCCTGGGCAGCCTGGTCCAGTGCTCCAGGACCCTCCCTGGGAAGAAGGTCCTGCTGAGATTGAGAAGGACCCTCCTCTGTTCCAGCTGGCACCCAGTGCCCCTGTCCTGGCACCAGATGCCCTTGAGAAGAGCCTTTCTTGACAGGAGAAGTCTCCTGCAGCAGAATGCTCAAACCAAGCACCCTCAGGTGAGCGTGAGAACTCAAAGCTAACACAGTCTATTTTCAGTTGAAGCTGTGAACTGCAAGACCTGTTCTTTCTGTGCTACTCTTCCTGTTGAGCTTTTTAGAGGAGACTCTTAGTCTGTCAGCTGAGAGACGTTACAGAACATCAGGCACCGAGACTTTCTCTCCATCATCTTTGCTCCTCCGCACGGTGTTTGCAGTGCCTGCCATGGGTGTGCTCTGCGCTGCGCTCGTGCGGAGAGGGTCTGTCCATCCCGTCTGCTCTCCTGTGCCCCCAGAGCTCTCAGCCAGCCTTCGGGGTGAAAGAGGTGCCTCTCTCACAGAGACCTCTGGAGCTGGCTTACATGCTGGGGCTGGGAAGAGGGAGGGCAGCCCTGGGAGTGAGCCCGTAGAAGCACGCTGGTCGCATTGCAAGGCTGAGTGGTCGAAACCTCCTTTCTCCCTGTTCCCTCCCGCTGAAAAATTCCTCTACTGCTGCAATGTGAACGGCGAGCACGAAAGGAGCTCCAAGCGACTCCCTGTTGCTTCCCTCTTCACTTTCTTACCTAAAGCCCTGTGGGTGATGCCCACTGCCATCGCCGGGGAGCTTTTCCGAGCTCTTCCTATCAGAGGTCCCTGCAAGAGCGTTTCCTTTCACTGGCGAGCGTCCTTCCAGCTCACAGCACTCACGAGGGGACGGGGCTTGGCAGGACTGTTTCTCCTTGGTTATTTCTTTATTCACTGAGTAACACGTGTGCTGCTCTGGGCACGTTTGGAGCCGTCCCCCACCACCCTGAAGCTATCCCGGCATGTGCTGCAGGAGCTGAGGCTAGCAGGTATAAGACGGGCAGCTCTCGCTTGCTCGTGGGCTGAGATGTTCCCCACATGGCCTCGTGACGAGGCTTGGGGTGCAGGAATTACGTTAGAGGTTTAAAGAAATAATAGTGATAAAGGCAGAGAAGCCCCTGCTGGGGTAACATCTCTGGGGACCACATCTGCCCTGCGAGCGTTGGTGCAGCCGTGGCACCTTGCCCAGCAAAGGGAAGCCAGGATGCAATCAGCCCTGTGGACGCAGAGCCTGCTGGCTGAAGGCAGTCCTGCAGGAGTCGTGAGGAGAAAGAGGAGTTAATCTCATGTCCTCTTTGCCCAGAGGAATGTTTATCTCCTAGCAGGGAAGGTCTCCTTTCCTTGGGTTAGTTAAGTCAGCCTCTGCTTTGTTTGATGCTGCCCATTTGAGGAAGGCTTCTCCCTGACCCTTCTGCCAGAGAGACTGATGACAAGGACGGTTTGAACTAACCTTGACATCCACCAGGGTAAACGGCTTCTTCCACAAGTAGTCCGAAGGCACGGAGAGCCGGTCAAGAGCTAATGAGCCTGTACCTGAGGGAGACGGCACAACAACTGTACTTTTAAAGAAGGAAAGCCTTCCCAGGCTCCGTCTGTGCTTAAACGCTGGAGGATTAACTCCTACAGCTCGCGCCTGCATTCTGCCCTGCTTCCTTATCGCTGCCAGCAGGGAGGCCTCTGGTGAAGGTGCGGGCTGGGTCAGCTCTCCGCTGTGGTGCTGCGTGGGTTTGCTGCAGTCCGTCCTCTCCCTGTTGCAGGTCGTCACTCCCTTGCAGCCCCGCGCTGCCCTTGGCATGGGGTGTCGGCTGAAGGCTCTTGAGCAGGGTGGGTGGTTGGGTAACTGCTGTGTCTGGGTGCTGTACCCCCAGATGAGCCTGTGAGTGGCATTCTGAGGCTCAGGTTCAACCCTAGGCTTTACCTTTATGGAGTGGAGCAGTCACTGTGTCAGCAGAGGAGCTGGCTCAGGCCTCTGTGGATGAGAGTGTCATGTGCCTCAGACTGGGGTTGTCACCAGGGTGTCCCCAGATTATAAAATCGGAGGCTCACAGACCCCGCTGTGCCCTTTCCCTCTCTGGGAAGGAGGTTTCGTTGGCTGCCAGGCTGAGAGCTGGAAACAATAGAAAGAGCTTCTGCTGTTGGTCGTTTCCCTTCTCTCAGCACCGTCCCCGTGATGTAGTCTTAGTCCTAATTAGGTGGTTCAAAGCCTAGGTTTGGTGAGCAAGCCATCACCGCGTGAAGATTGGCCTGACAGTCCTCTGGCCTGTTCATTCACCAGTCTTGCCTGTTGCTTCATGCAGTGTTAACTCCTTAGAGCAGGGCTCCAGCTGCTGGGGGAAGCCCCTGAGGTGTTGCACTGGATGGGGCTGGATGGATGGATGGATGGGTGGATGGATGGATGGATGGATGGATGGATGGATGGATGGATGAGTGGATGGCGATCAGGATACAGTGGATTTCAGCCTGCTCTCTTTCACAAGAGCTCGTGCTCTTGCAAGAGGTTTCCAGGGGGCACTGGCTGGTGAAGTGAGAGCCTGTTTTTCTGGGATGCTGGGGAAGTGACTGCAGCCAGCTTTTGTCTGGCAGCGCTTAGGCTGGCGGCGCATGGACAGCTTTTTCTGAGTCTCTACTAATTCGTGTGTGTCTAACTTCTGCTGGCTGGCCTAAACGGAGCTCTGCGAGATGTATTTATTAATACTTACTTCCTAGGGCTGTTTATTTAAATGTTTGCAAAAGGCTTTGTAAGGCTAAGCAAGGGGAAGGCGCGGGCTCCAGCGCTGAATCTTAAGCACTGGCAGTGGAGAGAGCTGGCAAAAGCAGCAGCCATGTATTTTCCTAGGGATAACAAAGGCAGCGCCAGTGCCATCTCCGTGGCACCATCGCCTTCCAGAAGATGATTTAGGAGATAAACCACTGCGGTGTTTTGAGGAGGGAATGGACTGAACACCGGGGGAAGCGGGCTGATAGAAGGAGAAGCAGCTGGGATCCCAGCTACCCTCCTTTGCTTCCGACGTCTCCCCCAGCAGGGCTTTGCGTGCGGGCAGAAGCGGCTGCTGTCAGGGTTAAGCTGAGACTCCAGTTCATGTAGGGAAAGGGTCTGCTGGTCAGACAGATGAGGGTGAACAGCCCAAGCATGACTGACCAGTGACGGTGGCACAGAGGGCAGGACCAAAGCTGCCCCGGGTGACGGCTGGCAGGGCAGCCAGGATGCATAACCCTGCGAGAGGCTGGAGACAGAGGCACGGTGCTGGTGAGACTCCCGAGGAAGAAGCTGTATACAGCGGAGGAGCTAATATTTCATCTCCCCATGGGTCAGTTGGCTCTTGGCACAGTGCTCTCCGTTTGAGATTTGAGCATTTGCAGACAGACAAACTCCACAGCCCAGCAAAGGTCAGTCTAAATATCAGACAGACCAGCAGCACCTTCGCCGTAACCGCAGGGCCGATTTCTGTGGCTCAGTTGGCTCTTCCCTTCCATCCTTCACGCTGAAACGCAGCGCCTGCCTCTTGGCAGGGGGGGAGCTGAAAAATCGAAAGTAGCACAACTTCCTGAGATGTTTGGGAAGATAAATGCTTTCCTGTCGCCACAGCCTGCTTCCTCTCTAAGGGCTTTTTTAATCCCTCGCTGACTATTTTGCCTCGAGGTAGAGAATTTCTCCTTCCTGACCCCTCCAGCCCTGCGGAAGAGTGTGACACCTGCCTCAACGTGCTGTGGAGGCTCAGTCTGCCCCAGTAAAGCTGGCAAGGGCAGTGGACCTGGGTTGTGGAGCTAGTATTGCTCATCCTAGAGGAGTCTCAGGTGGATCTTCTCACTCTCTGTAACTCCCTGAAGGGAGGTTGCAGTCAGGTGGAGGTCAGGCTCCTCTCCCAGGCAACCAGGACAGCATGAGAGAGCAGGGCCTGAAGCTGCCAGGGGAGGGTTAGGTTGGATGTTAGGAAGCCCTTCCTCAGGGAAAGGGTGCTCAGAGCCTGGACTGGACTGCCCAGGGCACTGGGGGAGTCCCTGTGTCTGGAGGGGTTGAAGGACAGCCTGGCTGTGGCCCTGAGTGCCCTGGTCTGGCTGATGGGGTGATGCCAGGTGCTGGGCTGGGCTGGCTGAGCTCAGAGGGCTTTGCCAGCCTCAGTCAACACTTCCAGTTCACGTCCACTTTTCTGTTTTGAGCATAGCAGATGAGTGGGGAGGAGGCAGTTGAACTAAAGCGGTGAACTTGAGCAGAGAAGCAAGGACTGGGATGTCTCTGGTGGTGGGCACCAAGGGGTGGGGGGGGAGTAGGTCCTGGTACTCATGAAGCTGGAAATGCCCTGGGTCCTGGCGTGAGCAGGTCCCCCCGCTGGGTCTCTTACAGCCCATCACGCCTTCCTGGTGAGACAGCAGAGGGCCACGCTGTTAACATTGGTTATTCTAGATCCTTCACCTCGCAGCACGCGGGGGATTCGCTGTAATTACCGGGGGATTCCCCTGCCACCCGTGATCAGGGGCAGGGGAGATGCGATGCTGGAATCTGCTACTGACAGCGCGGTGTCTAGAGGGCTTCTTTAAATTATAGACATAGAATTCAGAAGTGCTTTCTTCTAGTGCTTTTTGACTCACTCCTCCGCGGCTGGAGTGGTCAGGGAAGCCTGATGCTTCGGATCAGGGGCACAGCCAACAAAGGAGTGAATGAACCCCTCCCTACGTGTGCTTACGAGTCCTCAGTGACCCTCCCTTGGTAGACCTGAGTGCTTGCTCTCTCATGCCAGACGCCATGGGTGAGAGCAGCACTGGTGGGGATTAGTGTTCAGCGTCCTTTGGAGGACTCGCTCAGACCCAAGCTGTGTGGGGTGGGGGACACGCTGGAGGGGAGGGAGGCCGTCCAGAGGGACCTGGACAGCTGGGCCAGTGCCAACCTCATGAGAGTCAACAAGAGCAAGGTCCTGCCCCTGGGTCGAGGCAATCGCAGGCACAAAGACAGGCTGGGTGGGGAACAGAGTGAGGGCAGCCTTGAGGAGAAGGACTTGGGGGGGTTGGTTGATGCCAGTGTTTGCTGGCAATGTTCGCTGGTGACCCAGAAAGCCAACAGCATCCTGGGCTGCAGCAAGAGGAGCAGGAGCAGTAGGGTGAGGGAGGGGATCACTCGGCTCCAAACACCTCCCTTTGCTCAGCACGTGCTGTGCAGCAGCAGAAGCAGCACCCCACCGCCACGCAGGTGGCAGTGCCCCTGGGAGGGCAGGGCAGCTCAGGGCCGAGACCACCCCCGAGCGTGGCACACAGGTACTTTATTTCAGCGGGGTCGTGCGGTGTGGACGTGCACCTGCTCAACCTGATCTTCAGCAGAACCACGAGAGGAGGGGCTGCTCCCGGCCGCTCAGCCCCAGGGGCTTGACCGCTCAGCAGAAGATGCTTAAGTTAGCAGGTTGTGATGGTCAGTGAGGGTTTTCCTTCCCCGAGGCTGCTGAAGTGGGTGAGGCCACACGAGAGAGTCGCATCCACACCCGATGAAAAGATGGTAATGACAATTGCACATGAGGTGTTGAAGGGCAACTTCATAGAATCATTAGGGATGGGAAGGGACCCCCTGCCCCAGCAGGATCACCTAGAGCTGCCGTGACAGGGGGATTGGACTGGATGATCTTTCGAGGTCCCTTCCGATCCCTAATGGTTCTGTGATTCTGTTTGCTGCAGCTCAGTTCGTCCCTCAGGTTGGTCCTGGAGGGGATGCGATCACCGTGTGCAGTAGCTGCCGACCCCTCGCAGGCACCACGGCCAGGGAGCCCCTGGAGCTGGTTCTGTGAACACTTCTAGCAGTGCCTGCTGTGCCTCAGGCTGAAGCCTTCTGGATTTCAGTTCCCGTTGGAATTTACCTGCCCTCCAAAGCCTGTAAAGTCAAAGCACAGGTACCGGTCTCCTTCCCCAGTGCTCGAGGGCTGGAGGGGTTCACAGTCCTTCACAAATTTCTAGCTTAGTCTTGCTGAGTGGAGCCAACAATCAGCCGTGCTCCCTACGGGCCCCCTTCCTCTGGGGCAGGGGATCTGTTTCCATGTGGCTGCACCCCTTCCCCTCTCCTGTGTCAGCCGGTAGAAAGCACTTGAGCAAGTTCATGCCTTGTCTCGTGGCCGCCCAGCAGAGCTGGCTGTGCTGGGACACTGTCAGGGCTGCGGGTGCCCCATGGCACCTGGCTGCAGGGAGGTCAGTGCCAGGGCAGGCTGTGCTCTCGGCTTTGTTTTTCCTCCTCATTGCACCGTGGCAGCCGCAGAGGTCGGGCTGCGGGAGCGCTGAAGGGCCTGGAGATTGTTAAGCACCGAATATTGTTTACTCCCTCTTTTATACAAGCATATTTCACCGAAGAGGCAGAGGGAGAGTTCTTTCGCTGGCAGAGCAAGCATCCTCTCTGCATCCATTTTAGGTCTGTGCCTCTCACCAGCTCCTACCTTAAGGAAAGGAGGCAGGGTCTGCTGAGTGCATGGGGCTGCAGACAGGGCTCTCGAGCGTGGGGCTGCAGGAGCAGTTAAAATATCACCTTGCCTTTGCCAGGGATTTTTCTTTCCCTTATGAAAACAGAGTGGCCTCTGAATGTCAGCCCAGCCTGCCTGTCAGTTCTCAGCTGCACCATGGGATCAAGCTGCTGATCCCTTTTATCCCCTTCTGGGAGCAGTATTAATAGTATATTCATTTTTGTTCCATTTATAATTCATTACTGCCCAGTTATTTGGATTTAAAACGCAGAACGAGACGAAAACTTAGCTGGTTGCAAGCCCGGGGAGAAGGGAAGGCTCTTCCCCTCCCTCCCTTTAGTCCTCCTCTCATCTCCAGGGCTGACGGGCGCTGCTGCTGTCCAGGGCAAACCTTGCAGACTGAGCAGAGGAGAAGGGGGGCCGCATGGTGCTCAGGACATGAAGCTTTGGAGGCCACTATTGCTCCTCCAAACCCATAGGCAGGGTTGGGTTACTTCCTTCCAAACGGGCAGCATCTCGACCAGGGCACCCAAACCTCTGCTGTTGGCTGTTTCAGATCCCTCTGGGCAACCAAAATACTTGCTGTAAAAGGATTCGGGAGAGGCTTTCCAAATGTTCATTGCTCCTCATTACTTTAACCTCCCACCTTCCCCCCTCCCCAGTGTTTTTCTCCCCACACAGCCGTGTGAGCGCTGCTTGTCCTCTGGGCATTGCAGGTTCAGGGCTGGAGGCTCTGCTCTGCCCGCGGCGTACCGTCCAGGAGAGGCCCAGATGTTCAGAGAGGGGGGAAAGAACCCCCGCAACCCAACAACAACAAAAAACCACTGTGGTTTTTAAACTATCTTTATGCTTTCCTGCTCCTGGGGCCAGGCCCCTGCATAAGATAAAACAGCCTGGAGTCTGCTTTCTCTCACCCCCAGCTGCCCACCGTCCCAGGGGATGCTCTAGCAGAAGGGCTCAGCCACACACGGCAGCTCCCCAGCCCCGTGCCTTTGCCTTGGCCAGGTGGGGCAGTGCCCAGGGAGGGGGCTGCCGCAGGAGCAGCCCCGCTGGGACTCGCCCCGTGCCCGATCGCGCTGGGTTTCCCCGTCTCTGGGCTTTGCGTGAGGCAGCTGTGTCCAGCGCTCAGCTCTGAGCTCCGAGGGCCTTTCACCTGTTCAGTATTTTGTGCTGTGTTTATTTTGTCCCCTCAGCTGTCGGGCTGCCTTCTCAGCAATCGGGCAGGAGCCCCTTGTACCCCAGGAGAGGATGCAGTTGGACTCTTCCTGTGACTTGGCCACAGGAACAACCTTGCTCTGGTGGCTGCTTCTGCAGACCCCCTCCCACCTTGATGTGATCACCTAGTTTTCATTTACTGGCTTCAATTACCTGCTGATCCTCTTCTTGACTGGCAAGGTCAGTCTGGACAGTGCCACGCAGGCTCTGCTCCCGGGAAGCAGTCTAAACCATGGGCAGGGTGGGTTATTTTGCAGACAGATCCATGCAGAGCGGCGGCGATGGACGCAGCAGCAGCTGGCGAGGCTTTGATCCTGAAAGCTCCCAGTCTTTGAAGGAGTTTTTGTGTATTAGCGAGAACCCCAGTCTCAGCCATCCCTATCATCCTTCCTTGACCCAGTCGCTCCCTTCCAAGGGGCACGTGCAGACTTAGAACTAGAGTTCCCAAGATGAGAGATCCCAAATTAGTCAGGAGGGTACCGTGGGTTACACGCTGGGAGCTCCCTTGCTTTTGATGCTCTACCCAGCGTGGCCTCTCTCACGGGGCTTCTTGGGAGGAGGGTTTCGCGCTGTCCTTGCTGTGCAGATCCCTGCTTTCTTTGGTTTGCTTCCTTTCTGCACCAGCACGGACTGGAAGGTGAGCACCCAGGGTTTGTCCTGTAGCAGAATGATCACTCAGGACTAGGGGCAGTGGAGGTATCGCGAGCGCTCCGTGTTCCAGTTTAACTCACAGTGAGAGTGTGTACGTCTCTAGGGCACGTTAGGCACTACCGGTGCCCAGATGCTTTCCACACTTCTTCAGTGCTCTGGGCTGGCTCCTGACCCCACCAGTGAAATCTGGACTCCCTCTCCTGTTTTTGGAAGAGTTCACGTGGATCTGGTTGAGCAGCAGTTAGAGCAGAGCGTAGCTGTCTCCTGTACAATGTCTCACTGTGTTCTGCGGGTATCACGTCTTCCCTACGCGTTAGCTGCGAGAGCCGTGGTGCGGTGCAGATGCCTGGTGGCTGGGGTTTTTAACTCCAAGAAGCTCTGACATCAGCTAGGTCTGAACCCCACTCCTCTTGAGTCGAGAGCTTTAAAAACGAGCCCGCAGCCCATCGCCGAGTGACACTGATGCTTTTGCCCTCGCCCAGATGCAGGAGCAGCACCTGCCCTCTGGTTTTGGCTTTGCCTTTGTCCTTGCCACCATTTGTAGAGGCACAGGGAGCAGGTGGCGCGGGGAGGGGGGCACGCCGGAGGGATTATAGGCACTGCTAGCAAGGGTCTTCCCCTCCTGAAACACAGAAACACCTACTGACTTCACCCACCTATTTGGTTTGGCTCCGGGTTGAATATGTTTTGGAAGGGGGATGGAGACCCTTAAAGGGAGGGGGAGAGGGGGCAGGGAAGCTGCTGGCAGCCCCTCTAACCCCATTCACAGGCATTGTCTGGCATTGTTGCAGCAGACACGCTCCATTCACGGCCCCTCTCTTGTCCCCTTTCAGCGAGTGCCCACTGGTCCTGCTCTGTTTGTCCTCAAGAATGAGATGCGGGGAGGAGGAATGTTTCCCAGACAAGAGGTGAGGAGGTCAGTCTGGACCTCTGGACGCTCACGGCGGGGACGTGCAGCCATAGCATAGGAGAGCAGGGGGATCCTTTGAGGGTCCGGCGGCGGTTTGTTTGGATGTGTGCAATTCAGACCATGAAATTAGCTGTCGGGTCATCTCCTGTGAAATCCATTATGGAAAACACCCAGAAACTGCTGCTGGACTTGAGATCCTGAGTTTACTGAATTGCAGGAATCATCTGGCCGAGCTGTTGTCAGCCGCGAGTGCGTAACGCAGCGATACCCCTGCGCCTGAGATGACGTCTGCAGTAATGCCCTGTGCTAGATGCTCGCTGAATACATCTGTCCCTGAAGCTTCACTTTCAGAGTACTACGCTGCAAGATCTGCTATTACAAGTGGAAACACTTCTTGAGGAAGTTCACGACAGCTCGAAGTAGAGGAGCTATTGAAATGCCGTAGCAAACCTGCCCCTCATGGATGAGTCCAACAAGGAATGTGGTCCCGCATGTAAACGTNCCAGCTCCCTCAGCCTTTCCTCATCAAGGAGCTGCTCTCCTTCCTTCATCCTCTTCATTGCTCTACGCTGGACACCCTCCAGCAGCTCTGTGTCCTTCTGGAACTGAGGGGCCCAGCACTGGACACAGCACTCCAGATGCAGTCTCACCAGTGCAGAGTAGAGGGGGAGAAGAACCTCTCACTCTGCTAACCACCCCTTCTGATCCCCCCAGGATGCTCGTTGCCGCTGGTCCTGCTCTTCATGCTCTCCAACTGCACGCTGCCTTGCGTGTGACAGGGATCTGTGCGGTGGTAGCTGCAGGTTGCTTTGCAACCCTTTGAATGCAGTAGCGAAGCATAAACTCCCGAAGGAGAAGAAGAAAGAGGGAGACAGAGCCATGTCTGTGCTACTCTCTCCGTTGACAAAGAGCAATTTCTCCTTCTTGGCACAAAATAATTCCTTGTCTTCCAGCCCACCCAGACCGGTGAACTCTGGATCAAAAGCCATGGAGGAAGGCAGACCCTAGATCTGTGGAAGGTGGAAAGTTGGGATCATTACGTCTGACCAGCTGCAGTCTTCACCAGATCGCTGTGAAGGTTGAGTTCTCTCCCACAAGACCCTTGGTGCCAAGGCAGATGCTCCTACGTGCTCGTGACGCTGGCGTTTCAGTCACCCTTCTTCTGGCAAGACATTTGGACGAGGGGAGGAGTTCTGCCAGGTTGTCCCAAATCCTCTACAACTGCCTGTGCAGAGCAGAGCAGACTCCTCTGAGCCTCTCCTTGGAGTGTTGGCCTCATCCCAGACCGTCTTCAGGCTTGAGCAGCGGAAAGCAGCATCAGAAAAGACCGAGGAGGCGGTGGCTGGTGGACGCAGCAGACAGTGCTGTCTGCAGGCACGTGATCATGCAGCCCAGCCCCAGCAGCCCGGGACGGGCACGTCACCCTGTGCCTTTGTCACGTGCATCAGAACAATTCTCCCGTGGACAGGAGCGCCGGAGTTGTCTGGCCCACATGCTTTCGACGGTAGGGCTGACCTCAGACACGCTGGGCTAGCTGTAAATTAGCAACGAGCAGGGCTGGAGGGACGCGTTCTGGTAGTTACAAACCATAAGAAGGTATTTAAATAGATAGATAAGACACATGCAAATCTTTTCATTGCCATGACAACCATCTTGATATAGGTTTTCCATATGTAGCACGAAGGGCAGAGCAAAAGGCACTGGAAAAATAGCAAGAAGCTGTAATGATAATGAACCCTGACAGTGTATTAGTCTAGATTTTGGTCACTTATTAACTCTTAATAGAATACAAACTTCTGCAGTAATGCAGCGTGCAGTGGGTCAGGGAGCAATTACCTCTAAACAATCCCTGTAAGGATCCCCGCTGTATGGCTGCACCTCGTGCACCGGTCCTTCCCCAATTGATCGGACTGATTAAAAAACACTTTGCTGTTAGATGTAAATTGCTCCGCTGCTCCAAAGCGCTTGGCAGGGCGGGCTGCACAGAGCATGGAAATCTGTCATTGAGGAACATCTCTCTATTTCCCTCCTGCTTTTATTGTCCAGGCAAGGAATCTCATAAATCTGACTTCATGGGTAATTGTCACATCAGAGCCAGGAGTGCTGCTTTCAAGAGGGAAATGTAGTCCAGCGCCCCCCTCCCCAGTCCATCACCTGTCTGAGCATTTTTCTCCTCTTCCTTCATACAGCTCTTCATGGTTATAAACCTGTGAGGGGTGGGTGTCAGGAGGAGGGAGCCAGGCTCTGCTCAAGGGCACCTGGGGATAGGACAAGGGGCACTGGGTGCCAGCTGGAACAGAAGAGGTTCCCTCTCAATCTCAGCAGGACCTTCTTCCCAGGGAGGGTCCCGGAGCACTGGACCAGGCTGCCCAGGGGGGTTGTGGAGTCTCCTCCTCCGGAGACGTTCCAGCCCCGCCTGGCTGTGTTCCTGTGCCACTTGGTCTGGGTGATCCTGCTGTGGCAGGGGGACTGGACTGGATGATCTTTCCAGGTCCCTTCCCATCCCAGAGCTGTGCTGGTTTCCCAGACGGATGGGAATACTCTCCTGTTGTGTGTAAATCAGTCACAGTTCTGGAGGAATAATCCAGACGGGCTAATTGTGCAGGGGAAAGGCCCCAGGCATCATAGGGGTTTGCATTAGCGATGCCTTTTCATCCATCTTTCTTTTGACCAGAGCTAGAGAGAGCCAGGATTCGACTTAGAGGGCTGTTTTGATCGACTGATTATTCCAGTGACGTGGCTCCCGAAGTAGACGGGCACGAAATACCCCGTGTGTGTGCAGGAGCCAGAGCAAAAGGCTCCCCTTTTCAGATATTAATCTGTTTAGACCCACCAGCTCCCTCATAATCCTGGAGAATTCAACCCTCAGCTTAACTGTGGGAACGGTTTCCCCTCGAGTGTTTATCCACCTAGCACAGGGGAAAGAGGCTGAGGAAGAGTCTGGCTCGGAGCAGGCATTACAGGCTAGTGTTTATTGGCTGCTTAATTATTAGGCTAAAAAGGAGCTTAAGAGTTCTCCTCCTGGTCAGAGCGTGATTGTGCTGTTGGAATTAATTAGGAGCCCTGTCTGACACGTCTCCCGCATCTCCCGCGTTCCGGTGTCATTGGGAGGGGGTTAAAGGTGCCAGGGGCGACTGGTACCGCCAAGTATGCCAAGCGTGAAGGCGAAGGGCACACAAAAGCTGGTGTGTTTGTCCTGCAGCCAGGCGCTTCTGCGAGTCACGTGGAACACTGGTGCTACCCACAACAACTGCGTCGTTAGCAAGCGTGCCCGAAGTTGAGAGAGCCCTTCGATGCTACAGAGGAGGAAGGGTCTGGGACAGACCCCATCTGTGCACTTTCTTTTTAAGGTCTCCCTCCCTACTCTGCACTGGTGAGACCACATCTGGAGTCCTGTGTCCAGTGCTGGGCCCCTCAGTGCCAGAAGGACACAGAGCTGCTGGAGGGTGTCCAGCGTAGAGCAACTAAGATGATGAAGGAAGTAGAGCAGCTCCTTTATGAGGAAAGGCTGAGGGAGCTGGGGCTCTGGAGCTGGGAGAAGAGGAGGCTGAGGGGGGACCTCATTCCTGTCTCTCAATCTGTGAGGGGTGGGTGTCAGGAGGATGGAGCCAGGCTCTGCTCAAGGGCATCTGGGGACAGGACAAGGGGCACTGGGTGCCAGCTGGAACAGAGGAGGTTCCCTCTCAATCTCAGCAGGGCCTTCTTCCCAGGGAGGGTCCCAGAGCACTGGCACAGGCTGCCCAGGGGGGTTGTGGAGTCTCCTCTGGAGAAGCCCTGCCTGACTGTGTTCCTGTGTGACTGGGTCTGGGTGATCCTGCTGTAGCAGGGGGATTGGACTGGATGATCTTTCCAGGTCCCTTCCAATCCCTCAGGATTCCATGATTCTATGAAGAGTCTCCGCAGAGCAGAAAATAGTTGGTGTAAACACTCGAGGGCATCCTGTGCCACCAAAGTCTCAGTTTCTTATCCTGAAGACGTGTTCTGGATGACAAATTTGAGGGTGTTAGTTTGCCTTCCAGATATTCAGATGTTCTGTTGACATCTGGGAATGTAATTAACAGCTTTCGCATGGATTTAAAGCGAAGGAAACTTTCCCGGAGCCTCCCAACGGTGAGGAGCCATCTCGTTTCTGAACAGCAGCACCTGTCACCTTCATTTCTGCTAGGTTTTGGGTTTAGCCTGAAAGAACACATCGCACGGTGGATCTGCAGAAGGTAAAGGGAATCCACAGGGTGACTTTCATCTTTGTGTCTTTATATACTTGAGGGCGGTTTGCGGCACCTCGGCACTGCTTCGGCTACACAGTCGTTCTCTGCGTCCCTTCCCGAGCTGTTTGGATCGATAGGTGCGGGAGGATAGGTGGGGCCTCTGGTGGGAGCCTCGCAGGACAGTCAGGAAGCACTGTGGTCATTTCACAGTGCTCGGGCATGCTCTCATCTCTGCATTAGGAAAGGAGTGTTGGCCACACACAGCTCGTGCAGAAGGTGCCCGAAGGAAGCTGCACCTGCCCCCCTTAGGTTTATTACAACTCGGGAAAAATGTTGTTTGGGGGGTACCAGTGCAGGGTGGGGACTGACCTGTGGGAGAGCAATGGAGGAGACAGGGACCTGGGGGTCCTAGTGGCCAGCAGGGTGACTCTGAGCCAGCAGTGTGCTCTGTTGGCCAAGAG
>VZRI01010704.1:1312593-1340952 GCA_013397515.1 Upupa epops | reverse complement strand
TGTGTCCAGTTCTGGGCCCCTGAGTTCCAGAAGGACACAGAGCTGAATCTGTTTATCTCTCTATAGTATCTATGTATCTATCTATAGTGTCTGTTTATCTCTATGTATCTCTATAGTATCTATGTATCTGTCTATAGTGTCTGTTTATCTCTGTGTATCTCTCTATAGTATCTATGTATCTATCTATAGTGTCTGTTTATCTCTATGTATCTCTATAGTATCTATGTATCTCTCTATATTATCTGTTTATCTCTCTGTATCTCTATAGTATCTATGTATCTATAGTATCTGTTTATCTCCATGTATCTCTATAGTATCTATGTACTCCCAGGGAGGGTCCCGGAGCACTGGCACAGGCTGCCCAGGGGGGTTGTGGGGTCTCCTTCTCTGCAGACGTTCCAGCCCCGCCTGGCTGTGTTCCTGTGCCACTGGGTCTGGGTGATCCTGCTGTGGCAGGGGGATTGGACTGGAGGATCTTTCCAGGTCCCTTCCCATCCCTAATGATTCTGTGAATCTGCAAGGGGCTTTAGAAAGGAGTAATCCCTAGCCAGAGCACATCTTTCCTGGGCTTGGTTTAGAAGAAAGAAGAGGGATGGGGGGCAAGGGGTTTGGAGATATTTTCTCAGTACACCGAGCAAGCAGCAAAAGAGCATCTAAAAGGATCTGTCCCTTAAAGTGTTAACAAACGGCCCCTGCCCCTTGCAGATTTTACAGTAAATTCTTTATCTATAAACAACCCGGGTTATCACAGCTGTTTATTGTACTGCTAGCCCTGATCCTAACCTTTATGTCTTTATTGCTTACATACCATTCCCTTGTTTATACATCTGTACCAGCCTGTGCCATTGAACTTGGCCCCTGCAAGCCCTGACCTGGCACGCTCACTCACGCGGGTCACAGCAGCGATCGGAGTCGGGGCTGGCAGGCGGCTGATGGGCAATTACCACCTCACCAAGGCCTCGCTGCCCACTGGGGCAGTTGGACGGGCAGACCACCAGCCACGGTCCTTGGCACTGAGGCTGCGGGTCACGGTGAGGGAAGGAAAAGAAAGCGTGAGCAAGGGAAAGGGGAGAAAGGGGGAAAGGGCAGACAGGATCCCTGCTGCAGGGCTGTTCCTGCCTTAGTGTGTGATGCCAGGTGGATGCTTGCCAATGCCCAGTGAAACCGCCTGGAAAGCCTGCCGGGGGCTGTGATAGGAGAGGGGTGATGCTTCACCCCCACAAAAGCATCAGTCCCTCTTCCCTCTTGGCTGCCCAGCTAGGGCCTTGGTGGCACGCATGAGAAATGAAGGGAAAGCCCTGTGCTCTTTTGGGCATTCTTTTTCTCCCTCCTCTGGCTGATAAGCTGACGGCCAGGACTGCCTTGTCCTGATAACTCAGCAAAGTTTGGCTTCGGTGCAGACAGCCAGCCTGTGCCCTCCAGCATCCTTGCCAGCAAGGCTTGAAGGGCATGCTGGGGCAGGCAGGGCAGGAATAGGCAGAGACGGGGTCGGGGCTAAGTACATCTGCCTTCAGGTCAGCATCAGACTTCAGTGGTAACCCTGAAAGGACTTTACAGACCCCCTGATGCCCTCAGAGCACGAAGGAGTTAGCTCAGTGGGCTGCATCAGATTATTTGGCACCAGGAGTGCTGTGACAGGAGCACGAGAGCTGTGGTCTGCAGAAGGTGGGCAGCACTGAACACGCTGGGGCGAACCGGTGTCAGTGTGTGCGGTGAGCCTTCCTCACCGCTGCTCTGAGAAACCCTGCTGGTGTGGTTGCAGCTCCTCAAATGGGATCTTCAGCTCCTGGGGGAAAACATCTCCAGGACTGAATCAGATCCTTCATTTGAGCTAAAAATAACGTCCGTGAATGGAAGAATTGATGAATTCTCCCAGGGAAAACGGGATCCCATTAACCTGCATTACAGCCATCACCAGTAAGGGATAGCATTAACCTGCACTTCCCACGCTGTCTTGGTGGAGACACTACGGTCATGCCTATAATTTTGGAGGTAATAGTCATCCCTATAACTGTGTGTTATCTCCTGGTGATGGAGAAGCCCTGCTTGATGGGCAAGTGCTTTGTTGGCTAACAAGGCGATCACGAGTCACCAGAAGAAGAGGAGGCTGAGGGTTGAGCTCATTCAAGTCTATAAAGTTGTGAGGGGTGGGTGTCAGGAGGATGGAGCCAGGCTCTGCTCAAGGCCATCTGGTGACAGGACAAGGGGCACTGGGTGCCAGCTGGAACAGAGGAGGTTCCCTCTCAATCTCAGCAGGACCTTCTTCCCAGGGAGGGTCCCGGAGCACTGGCACAGGCTGCCCAGGGGGGTTGTGGAGTCTCCTTCTCTGCAGACGTTCCAGCCCCGCCTGGCTGTGTTCCTATGTGACTTGGTCTGGGTGATCCTGCTGTAGAGGGGGATTGGACTGGATGATCTTTGGAGTTCCCTCCTGACTCCTAAGGATTCTATGAAAAGTGTTGTGGTCTGTCCTTCCTCACCAGCCCAAAAGGCAGTTGAAAAGCTCGTGGTAACCTCACAGTAGTAAAAGGTCTCGGAGTGCTTCAGATTAAAAGTCAATGAGACAACAGGAGCACAAGATCCTAGAACCTTAGCCTCTCTCTCTCCACGTTAAGAAAGGCAGTAAATGCTGCTGGGAACACTGCGGACAGTGCCGCCCAGCAGTCCTGGCTGCTGAAGGGTTAACCGAGCCCTCAGAACGTTGTTGCTGTACTATCACAGCCCTAATGCAGCCATCAGAGGGTACCGGGCAAACAGCGAGTTGTGTTGGGCTTCTCACACCCTTCAGTGAGAATGCAGGCCTTTTCTCCCTCCCCTTGCAGGTTATGGAATTTTCAGACCATTTCTCGGGCGCTTTCTCGAGTCCAGACCTAAGGAATTCTGTAGGTTAAACGCTGCAGCAGGCAGACCCTGTTCCCATAGCTAACCAGCCGGATATCTACGTAGCCAGAAGTCAGGTAGCTCAACAGTGCTGCTGTGGCTGGTCATTTCAGCTGAAATGGGCCGGTTTCGGGAGGAGCAGCATCGCCTGCTGACGTGGAGTGATGTGCAGAGTTCCCTGCCTATTTCTAGCCTGGCTCTGATTATCAATCACTTGGTTCCTCTCCGACTGCTCGCGTTTAAATCAACTTTCTGTGCTGTTTAGACAGACGCTCTGTAAACACCGGGAGACGGGGTGGTTTCTGGAATGAATGGGAATGGCTGCCTGATCTGTGTTGGGTGTGAAGGCCCTGAAAGCAAGAGTCTTTCATGCTAGATTCGTATGGCTCTCCCAGCAAACTGCCCATTTAGTTGAGTATTTTCTGGTGCCGCGATGTTTTGGGGGGCGGGAGCTGATAAAACACATGAAATAAAAGGCTACCCGGGCAATTGCAGTACGAAAGGCAATTTCCTCTGTGTTGGGTTTGATGTCCTTAATTTAATCCCTGGTGGACAGCAGTCTGCATTACAAACCCTTCACACATAATTTGGCACACTTGGGATGATTTGCAAGCTTTCCCCCGCTCTCTCTGCGGAGGATGCCCCGAGCAGATCCTGCGTGGAGGCTCGGTGACCTCTCCTCTCTCAGGAGGGTGGTCTCTTCAGGTCACAGTTCAGGTCACTGCTGCAGCAGACTGAGGAAGCTTTGACTGTTTCTGTGGGTAAACAGAGGATTTTCATTTCCAGCACTGCCCATCCCTAACCTCCAGGAGCTTAGCAGTCACGGGAGGGGGTGGGGAAGAGATGCCAAAGGAAAGTGCAGAGCGAAGAATGTAAAGAATTCTGCTTATCTGGGACAAGTTTCTGAGCAGTTTGACTATGGAAATAGGGCTCGCTGATTAACATAGCGCTGCAGAGGTATGCGCCCCCTCCAGAGTAACCGGCCCTGGACAGCGTGCTGCTCACAGTTGCTGTTGTGTCCGTACTTGTCCTGTGGGACTGGTTGCAATATGGAAGCGTTTTAGTGCGAGCCTGGAAATTTCACTTGATGCCTGAGTGTGGGACCCTGGCAGCTCAGGAAGGAGCCGTTTCTGTTGCAGCTAGAGTCCCACGGCTGGCTGGCAGGACTCGACGCGCCGATCCAAACCCTTAGAACTCGGCCCAGTTGCAGTCGTGCTCGTTGCTTTCACTTCTCTCTGCCGGTGCTGTTCTGCATTAGCCCTGTGGAGTCCCTGAGTGGGATCAAGGGAGGAGAAGAGGAAGGGAAGGATCGAACGAGGTGAATGAGGAATAGGAGAAAGCAACATAGCCAGAGAAAAGGACGGGGGTAGGGGAGTGTTAAGCATAGGTGCCCTTTGCTTTCCTCTGAAATCAGAAGAGCTTTTGGACACCCCTTGCTGAACCAGCCACGAGGGCTCTCTCATGGGGGATAGCTGGCCCTGTGCTGGCTGAAAAGAAAGGCAAGAAATGGTTCGATAGGAATTTACCTCCCCTGGACACCACTGGCCCCTGCCACCAGCCTCTGTACCAGTCCCCCACACTAGGGATGTTGGCTACCTATCCCCACCCAGTTGCCCACTTCTGGGGTGAGACAGCCCCCACCTCTGTGTCCACCCCCTTTTCGGGGCTGCCTGGCACTGTAGCAGGCAGCTACAAGCAATTAGTGGGAGTTCACTCCGGCTCCACTCCGTACCTGCAGCCTTCCCGGTTTTGCATCCTTATCTCTAATGAATTTATAATCGAGAGGAGAACGGTAGCCCCGCTGTTCTCCAGACTTCTTATCAAACGATTTCACTATCAGACACCCTGAGTCGACAGATGGGCCCCTCCTGGCTCTGGGTGGGTCAGTTCACTCGGTGTTTGGGTTTTTGTAGGAGCAGACTGGAGCGGAGATGCGGAGTCACAGGAAAGGGGACAAACACGAAACCCACTAACAGGGCTCTTCGGGCATCCTCAGGTGTGATCGGGCACCCTGCTTCTATTTCTTCTCCTAATGCCTTTGGGTTGAAGGCAGTGTCTTAATACCTAGACATCTCTAATCAACTCTAGCTGTAATGAGGCCTTTGCTACCTGTATTGCTCTTTTGTTGTCTCCTATGTGCTTTTACCATTGATTTTTGCCGAAGTCCCCTCCGCTGTAAATGTGCAGTTATAAAGGGTGTTCTTGAGGGGAATCGAGGGGGAAAGGATAGCTGTCACATTGCTGCTTGCAGAGAAACCCTGTGCCTTTCCGCGGGTGTTTCTCAGGAACACCTGGAGATTACTGTGTGCACCCTTCCTTGCCGGTAAATGAACCAGCCCCCAGTTGTTTCCTTACAGACAAAAGCAGAACAGCTGTTTCATTTACTCTTCTCTCTTATGGTAGGGAATTCGGGTCCTGAAGCACTGGTACCTTTGCTTTGTACCTCGCTGACGTTAAGTGGGGTTTGCTTCCTCTCGGTGTTGCTTGCAGTAACAGGCAGGAGGGTACCTTTGGTGCCTGTGTGGAAACCAACTGAAACTCCCTTGGGTCATAGAATCATCAGGGATGGGAAGGGACCTCAAGGGAACATCCAGTCCAATTCCCCCGCCACAGCAGGATCACCCAGACCAAGTCACAGGATCCTCCCTCGTTGAATTGAGCCCAAGGGGGGGGCCACTTGAGGAACTGGAGAGGCACCAGTGCAGAGCAGAGGCTTTGCAAGCTCTAGAATCTGAAGTGAATGGCTCTGGTTGGCTGGAGACCGTGCAACAGCCAGCTCCAACTGAATGCTTTATTGCCGTCTGGAAGTGTTTATTTTCTGAACATAAATTCAAGGGACAGATTCAAGGCATGTCTAGAAATAAAGCATATCATCATGTGAGCTGAGCTGACAAGGACAATTTACTGTACCCTGCATTCGTTCTGGGCCAATCAGAAGAGAAGAGGCTATTAACATCCTGAAATTCCCGCTGCTTGGCTCTCCCTGTCCCCTCTCTGAACTCGGGAATGGCATGTATTAACCCCTTGAGGGCCTCTCGAGCACGGCGCACGGCCAGAGAAGGGACACTTGTTCGGGCCCGCTAGCCATATGCAGTGTGTCCAGCTCTTACTGAGAGCAGCAGCAAACTGCTCTAAGAGCCGTGACAGAGTCCTTGCTGTCTGGAGACCCAGCACAGGGTTAACGTTGTTCCTAGAGGCGGTTGTGTTGCTGTAGATGAGCACTGACTTACTCGGTTTAAATACGAGAGTTCACTGGTCAGCTTGACCTTGGATTCTCTTGCACAAACAGGAACAAGTTGACATACTGTTCGTGTTTCCAGTGGCTGCAAAGTTCAGGGAATACAACGCGACTGTAGCTCACATGCCATGAGCATCAGTTACGGAAGAGAAGTGAAAGTTCATTCCCTACTTTTTAAATCCTGTCAGCGAGAGAAGTAACAAACCCAGAAGAGAGCCAGGAGGTAGAGCACAAAGGGCACAGCAGCAGGTACTGCAGAGGAGAGGTGCCGCTCGCAGCCAGGAACGTGTTGTAATAAAATCCATAAGCAAAAGTCCACAGAGGACTGTTTGCACAGCAGCATTACAATATCTACGTGTGTAAATAGAGGGAACAGCCTTTAAATCCCTGTTACAGCAGTGACTGTTGGGTCTGTTACCTGGAGGCACACTGCTTGAAGCATTTCTCCTGACTCGGTGAGTGTCCTTGCGTAGGACAGCTGTGGTCGACTATTGCAGATGAGGGAAACACGGAGCTCTGGCTCTGAACAGGAGTTTTCTGCACGCACAGGGCAGAGCAGTTAACTGCTCTCCTGCTCTTTCCTTTCTTCCTGTCCTTTCTCTACCTTGTAGGGGGTTCAGATCCAGCACAGCAGCTGGTTTTCTGCCTTATTCCCGGTGTAAAGAGCATCCCTGCACCTCCATGCCCTCCCTGTGGATGAACACATGAGGTGGAGCCTCATGGAGTGCGTGGGGAGAGGGAAGTCCGAGGAAATCTCCTTTATCAGATTTTCTAGAGTCTCTTTCCAATCCCAGCTGTCTCAGGTGTAGCCTGGTGAGGCTACAGGCAGAGCACCCTTGGACAAGAGCAGAAGCAGAGGCTGGGCCTTGGGCTGTGGTCAGACATTCCAACAGCTTTTCTGTTTGCTTCTCACTGTGTCTAGGAGCATGTGGAGTAAATCCACGAGTACTGAAAACACATTCTCTCTCCTTGCAGGTTGGTCAGCTTACTCATGCCCCTGTGTTTTCCACAGCGATGCAGTCAGACCTCCCCGTGCCACTGGCACAATGTGCCCAGCGGGAAGCAAAGCATTTGTTCTCCTATCTTCTCCCAAATCAGCTGGGGTCTCCTTCTCCCCATCTCGTTCATCTCGCTGCTGCGTGTGCCTTAAGCATTGCAACCTTCAGGACCAGGGCAGGATGATCCAAGACCCACTATCACCTCTCTGCAACGACGTATTCTATGCTCTGTGTAAGTTTTCCTGAGGGATTTTTCAGTGCCCTACTGAGGGACTGTAAAGACCCCAAGGACTCGGAGCCATGGGTATAATCTTCATTACAAGCCCTAAAACACTCAGCACAAAGCTGAATGAGTTGGACTTGTCTGAAATTAAGATACTGTATTGTCTCACCACAGGTCCCTTCCAGAGCACAGTGGGTAAGGGCTGAAAGGATCCCAGTGCTGAAACTGATCTCTTCTATTGCCACAGACGTGTTTGTGTGCTTTCAAAACACACTCCCTATGGCTACTTGCAGACTACCCTAATCTCAAGTTAGCCTTCTGAGCAAAGGTCAGGAGTGCAGTAGTGCAGGTCTGATTTGTTCAATTAAAGGGAATAACACAAAGTCACACAGGCTATGACAGAAGTCTCTGTCAACAACTTCCTGACTACTGAGAGGCTGCTCGGGCTTAAGTTGCCTGTACAGCCCCATCGTGCTGCTGTTAGGAACACAGTACTGGGAGAAACAGAAAATCCTATTTATTATTCTATTCTGTGATTCCGTATAGGATCACAGAATGGTTTTGTTTGAAAGAGACCTCAGAGATCATCCAGTTCCAACCTCTTGCCATGGGCAGTGACACCTTTCACCAGACCAGGTTGCCAAGAGCCTCATCTAACCTGACCTTGAACACTTCCAGGGATGGAGCAGCCACAACCTCCCTGGGCAACCTGTTCCAGTGCCTCAGTCTGTCTATCTATAGTATCTATCTATAGTATCTATCTGTCTGTCTGTCTGTCTATCTATCTGTCCATCTATCTATCTACCTGTCTATCTATCCATCCGTCTATCTATCCATCCATCTATCCATCCATCCATCTATCCATCTATCCATCTATCTATCCATCCATCCATCTATCTATCTGTCTATCTATCTATGTATGCAAGTATGTATGTATGTGTGTCTATCAATAGGATCTATGTATGTATGTATCTATAGTATCTATCTATCTATAGTATCTATGTATCTATAGTATTTATGTATGTATCTATCTATGTCTATAGTGCGTGCATGTATGTATGTATGTATCTATGTTTCTCTCTATAGTATGTTTATCTCTCTATGTATCTCTCTATAGTATCTGTTTATCTCTCTATGTATCCCTCTATAGTATCTATGTATGTATCTCCNTATGTATCTATAGTATCTGTTTATATCTCTGTATCTCTCTATAGTGTCTGTTTATCTCTATGTATCTCTATAGTATCTATGTATCTATAGTATCTGTTTATCTCTCTGTATCTCTCTAGTATCTATGTATCTGTCTATAGTATCTGTTTATCTCTCTGTATCTCTCTAGTATCTATGTATCTCTCTATAGTATCTGTTTATCTCTCTGTATCTCTATAGTATCTATGTATCTATAGTATCTGTTTATCTCTCTATGTATCCCTCTATAGTATCTATCCATTGTATCTGTGTATATATCTATCTATGTATCTCTCTATAGTGTCTGTTTATCTCTCCATGTATCTCTCTCCAGTACCTGTTTATCTTTCCCTGCTTCTCTCTATCTCTGTATCTACCTGGCTGACCCAGACCTTCGCTCACAGATTTCCCAGGAAAAGTCTTGGACTGGGACTTCTGCTGAGTGAGTTCTTCACGTTTGTCTTGGCTTGGGGCTTTGGGTGCATTTACACCTGAGCCTTCCCTCTCTCTATTTCTGGGTGCATTTACAGCTGAGCCTTCCCTCTCTCTACTTCTGGGTGCATTTACACCTGAGCCTTCCCTCTCTCTACTTCTGGATGCATTTAAACCTGAGCCTTCCCTCTCTCTATTTCTGGGTGCATTTACACCTGAGCCTTCCCTCTCTCTATTTCTGGGTGCATTTACACCTGAGCCTTCCCTCTCTCCATTTCTAGGTGCATTTACACCTGAGCCTTCCCTCTCTCTATTTCTGGGTGCATTTACACCTGAGCCTTCCCTCTCTCTATTTCCCCCCAAACCAAAGCTGAGACAACTACAGTGGTAGCTGTTGTACTCCTCCTCCTCCTCACCGAGGTCCTTAACAAGGCTGTAGGGCCAAGCCTCAAGTCCCAGTGAATGTTTTGGCAGTCGGGCGCTGGCAGGTCCGAGGGGAAGGCTCTTTATGTTAACAGTCCGTGTGCTGCTGTCACACGGTGCCAACTGGGGCTCAGGCGCTTGTGTAGAGGTTCTCTTGCTGAAGAGATCTTCCCTTTTTGCTTTCTCTTTGTTTTTGTTTCATCCTGGTGCTTGAACATTTGACCCTGGGGGAGTAGGATGGAAAGATTGTTTAAACAGCAGGGAACTGTTTATTTCAGGTTTCTCCCCCTTTCTCTTTTCCCCCCGTTTCCAGCTCTCCGGACAGGTAAATCGCTGTCGATACGGGAGAATCTGAGAAAGTTCAGGGGGTTGGGGCAGGAAACGCCTCCCCTCACCCTGAACTTTGGTTGCAGAGCTAAATTTATCTGAGTGCTGTCATTTCCCTGCTTTTCCTTCTCTGCCCCCTTCACTGCATTCCTCTTTCACCCTTCCCATCCCCACATACCCAGTTCTTATCCTTTCCTTGACCTGCAGCTCCCCCTCCCTAGCCTTCCACAGCTCTGAAATGTCCAGCAGCTGCAGCTCAAGGTGTAGTTACTCCTCTTGGGCTTCTTTTTTATTCCTGAGCTGCCTTACAGGGAGAAACTCCCCAATCATGGAATCACTGGGGATCAGAAGGGACCTCAAAAGACCATCCAGTCCAACCCCCTGCCACAGCAGGATCACCCAGACCAAGTCCAGGTGGGTTTCAAATGTCTCCAGAGAAGGAGACTCCACAGACCCCCCGGGCAGCCCCCTCCAGTGCCCCATCACCCTCACTGGGAAGAAGTTATAGAATCACAGAAACACTCAGGGGTGGAAGGGACCACAAGATCATCCAGTTCCAACCCCCCTGCCATGGGCAGGGACCCCCCAACCCTGGAGCAGGCTGGCCAGAGCCTCATCCAGCCCGACCTTAAACCCCTCCAGGGACGGGGCCCCAACCACCTTTGCCCTCAGAGGCTGTCTCCATCAGGAGACACTAAGAGCAGGTTTGGTGGCCCCTAATAAGAAAAGGCAGAGAAGCCCAGGTTGCTCCTGGCTTGTTGGGTGCAAACACCGGCCAGGGATGGAGCAAAGGGCAGGTACTGTCAGTACAGGCTGCTGAAATCAGACTGAGGTGAAAGGATTCTGAAACGGGGCAGGGAGCTCAGCCGGATGCCAGACCCGCTCCTGCTCTTCTTGATACCTGTGCCTTTGCATCACTTGTCACCGCCCTGACTGGGTGTGCTGGGGAGCAGAGAGCTCAACAACAGCCCTCTGTCTTCTTCCCCCACCCCTTTGTTTTTGGGGTGTTCTGTTGGAACGGTTGCTGATGTGCACTGTGGCTGTTCCAGCTGGGAGGGGGGGTGTTTCACAGAAGCAGCAGACAGCCGGGGCTGGACTGGAGTCGTCATTTGCAACCTCTGAAAATAGAGTCAAGATTCCTAGGAAGCAAATGGATAGGTCTCGTTATAAATCCCTGAATAGGGGCTGGCATCAGCTCACCTGTGGGTTCTTGATTCTTGGCTTTGCTGTTGCTTATTGCAAATTGCACTCTGTCTGTCTGGGGGCTGCGCTGGGTGGTTACAGTACTGCGACAGAGAGTGCTGGGGGCCAGCAGTTTGGTTGTTGGGAAGACCTGCTTATTCAAAGGGAGCGGTAAGAGATGAGGTAGCCCCCGGGAATTCTGCACACTGCTGGGGTGGACAGTTCGGTTTGAGAAGAAGACTCAGTGATCTTCTCCTGCAGGTCAGCAAATGACATCCAGCACATCTCTTCACTGACTGCGAGAGGCGCCTCGTGAGCTGTAATTCTGGGTCCTATTGCTTGTTCCTATAAACCGTGGGCATCACGTCCCTGAGGTAACTCCCACTGATAACACTGTCTCCTTCCTCACAGGCTCTGCTGGGGCAACAGCAAAGGGGAGCGGGGGGAAAAAGGGGGTAAAAGAAAAAGGAGGGAGGAAGCAGAGAGAAAGAGAGGGGGAGAGACTTTCACAAAGAGTTAAAAAGGCCTGATGAAATCCTTACAATGTACACCATATGGCCTGACATTTACCAGATTAGTTAAACATTTCTACTGGGGAAAAGTACTCCTGCACATCGATGTAAAGAGATTGCATGAGACAAGGGCACATACAGCATGCTTGTGCCATGCAGTAAGCTTCCTTTCCCTTTCTGTTGTTCCTTTTGTGCTCTGCTGTCTCCTCTCCCCTTTGCTAGCAGAACCCGGGTCACCAGCCGTGTCAGTGCCAAGTGTAAACCCAGCCAGCCTCCTGCTCCTGTGCACCCCAGAGCCGCTGGGCAGCGTGGCTGCCAAGAGGAGCACCTTCCCCAACAAACTCAAAACTCTCACCCGAAAAACCTCCCTGGTGAGCAATCCTGCTATTAAAAACCACCTCCCCAACTCTGTGCAGAGGCTAAAATGCAAAACTTTGTCAGAATCTATTTCAGGCCTTGGGTTGCCTGTGGAGAGATGGCTGTGATGGCTGCCAAACCGATTCAAGGCGGGTTGATGCAGAGGAGGTGACTGCTGGTGCCTGTGTCTGGTGTAGACTCCTCTGCTCCTCGGTGAACAGCCCTAAAGCCATAGATTTCATTTGATCTTTGCAAAGGCTAACATCTGTCTGCTGTCATTTTAGTAAGATTGATGACAGGGATAGGGGAGGAGGAGGAGGGGGACCGCGACTTAAGGAAGGCTGGTCAATGCAGCCCCAGTGGCCGTGGCCAAATCCGCCCTGGAGTCACCGGCCCGGAGCCTCGGGTCGGTTGCAGCAGTGGCAGAGAGTAACTCCAGCACCACCTCAGCACTAATTGCACTGCCTCGTTGCAGCGCTTGGCAGGAGACACAGCGACAGCACTGTGCACCTTGCCCATCTTCACGGATTGCTTGCGTCACGAGCCACGGGGAGCGAAATGTTATGACAACCAGGAGAAGGTGGTTTACTGTGGCTTAACGGGGCTGGTGCAGGGCAGGGCGCTGGGAAAGCTGTGGTTTAAAGTTTCCAAAGGAATTTAACCCCTGTGGACCTGGTCATTTTTAACCTGTTTTCACGCAGAACCCTGGCTCCTTCCTAGGCTACAGCAGAACTCTCGGCTAGAGGCTCCCTTGGTTACTCCCTCTAGTAGCAGTGGTGTCACAGTATCCAGGTAAAAATGACCTGCTTTCCCACCTGGAAGCCAGCTCGCAAGCTGAGGTGTGAGCTGATGGACTAGGAGAATAGGTGAGGGGTGGGTGTCAGGAGGATGGAGCCAGGCTCTGCTCAAGGGCATCTGAGGATAGGACAAGGGGCACTGGGTGCCAGCTGGAACAGAGGAGGTTCCCTCTCAATCTCAGAAGGATTCTCTGAGTCTGTGATCAGTAGTCCAAAGGAAAAGGTCCTTCTGATACCCCAGTGGTCATGTCGGACTGTTTTCTTCATACCAGCATCCTTTTTTTGGTGGGACTTCCTTTAAAGTGAATGATTTCCCAGAGCAGTAAAGAGCAAGGACCTGAACACATGAACTTTAGAGCCTGCTACTGTACTAAACACCCACATCACACTTACCTGAGACACCAGGGCGGCCATGGCCGTTCTTCTCAGTACCCCACAGTAAAGACCAGTGCCTCGTCCACAGGAGCTGCAGACCTTCAGGGTCCCCACCAGCGTGTTTTCACTTGCTGTAGGGCTAGGGTGGAAATGCAAGATGGAATAGGAAGGAAGAGCTAAGTAATACCTCGCTACCTTGTGGATTCATTATTTGGAAAGAAATCCCAGTTCTTATCAATAGGGAAGATCTATAACTCTCTCTTAGCCTTTCATCACTGGAGGAAGCACAGTGCAACTTACGCCAATCCATTATCTGTTCCTGTTTTCTTCCCTACATGCATTTATCTCGCTGGCTTCACTCTTTATCAGCCTGGCCACCCTTGATCACTCAAGCATGAAGTTCATGTGGGGCCCGAGCCAGCTCTCCCATCTGGGTGGGAGTCTCTGCTTTTCTCCGACCAAGAGAGCTAATGAAGTGCACAGCCTTTTCCCTGCTGTGAACTGCATCTTTCCCTGGCCACAGCGAGAACCCCACCTTCCAGTGCTGCTGGGACATGAAGGGGTTAAAATCCATAAGGCATCAGTCACTGTCAGTGTCAACAGGAGGGATGGAGCCGAGCTTTCCCCCAAGTTCATACACATCCCAGCCTGGATGTTTAATTCAGGCATATTTTGAATTCCAGCCTGTTAGAATTGTGATGCCTGTCTCCCCCCTCCCCAGCTCCCAGAGAGGATCTAGGGCAGCGTCCAGCCCTTTCCTCGATGGTTTCCAATCTACTATTGGGATTTGCAGTTACATTCTCCCTTCCCAATCCATAACCCTTAATCCTGCCTCCGCTGCAGTTCTGCTACACTGCACAGCTTTCCTGGGATCCCTCTGGCACACACACACACACACACACNCTATCTAGTACCTGGAAGAACATTTTTAAAGCAGAATTTGTTTTTGTAGAGCAGATTATAGGGACTGAAATATGATGGTACCTAATGACATTTATAGGGAGATAAGGAAATAAAAAGTAGTGGTATTCTATCATAGTCTGTTTTGATTTCTAGAGTTAGAAGGGTCTTTTATCTGTGTTCCAGAAACTGCAGTCCTCTTGTTATAGCCTATGGGCTTTGTTTTGCTCTAACTTGGCTTCAGGAGCTATATAATCAGTGGACTATGGTTAAACCACAATGTCTTTTCAAGCTTAATCCCACATACCAACATCATGTTTTTCTGTCCATAATACAAACGCACACACACACACACGCACACACACACACACACACACACACACATGCTGCTCAGTAAAACCCGACTCCAGGATTTTGCAGTAAGATCACCTTTTGGCAGTGACCGTCATTCATTCCCTCGTGGAAGTAGAAACATGGATTTCAACCCGGCCAGGTACACAAACCGAGTGTTTTCTGCCTAGTTTGGGATGCGTCCTGTCTAGAACATTCTCCTAGAGTCATAGCATCCTTAGGGGTCAGGAGGGACCTTGAAAGATCATCCAGTCCAGTCCCCCTGCCACAGCAGGATCCCCCAGACCCAGTGGCACAGGAACACAGCCAGGTGGGGCTGCAGAGAAGGAGACTCCACAACCCCCCTGGGCAGCCTGTGCCAGTGCTCCGGGACCCTCCCTGGGAAGAAGGTCCTGCTGAGATTGAGAGGGAACCTCCTCTGCTCCAGCTGGCACCCAGTGCCCCTTGTCCTGTCCCCAGATGCCCTTGAGCAGAGCCTGGCTCCATCCTCCTGACACCCACCCCTCACATCTTTATGGACATGAAGGAGGTTCCCCCTCAGCCTCCTCTCACACCTGGATTTACCGCTAGAGAAGCATCATTCAGGTGATTGGCTCGTGGTTACAGGTATTTTATTAGCATTATTGTCACTTTTTTATCGTGGAGTCATTAAGGGTGGAAGAGACTTGAGAGATCATCCAGTCCAACCATCAACCCAACACCACCGTGCCCACTAACCCAGGCTTCCAAGTGCCAGATGTACATGGGTTTTGAACACCTGCAGGGGTGGTGACTCCACCAGCTTCCTGGGCAACCTGTTCCAGCAGCTGGCAATCTATACTTAGTAAAACCCTGTTCCTCAACTGACTTCCCCTGAGGGCTGGTCATACCCTCTGCATCTCCTCACAGCCTTGAGATCTCACCAGAACAGCCCTCATCTTGAGGAGATGGTGGAAACTTTAGGGCTGGGCAATGATCCCAGGGCTGAGAGGAGAGTGTAGGTGAGCCAGGGACAGAGGCTGGGGTTGTCAGCAGGGGCAGGTAGGACAGGCTGGGTGCCATGGCCATCAGTAACAGCTGTTTGCCTGTCAAGATGCTCGCGGGTCCAGGGGCCTCGTATTTTCTGCTAAACACCCCAGTAGATCTGCAGTTCCTGTAGTCTCTGAGGGAGCTTTGCTGTCATGCTTTCTTCTCCTAAAACCTCTGCTTTTGAATCTGAAGAGGAATCTTTACAGTGGTCAGTGAATCCTAACGCTGCACTCAGTGATTTGAGACATTTCTAGGAACACAGGGCGTTGGGGATTTGTCCCTTAGCAGATCAGACGGCTCCCAGGACACAGCAGAGTCGGGCTGAGGGTGGGCAGGAGTTACCTGTTCCTAGCTGGGTTAAATGAGCCTGGGGTTCAGTCTGTTCACCAGCTAATAAGGAAGTCCTGTGTCCCCACACTGCTTTAAAAGCCCTTCTCACACTGCTGACCTGAGAGCTTTAATCCTGGCTTACCTGGAGGAAAAGCTGATCCACCAGGCCTCCTGGATTTAAAACGGGATGAAAGGAAGCGAAGGACCTATTTCCATGCTGGTGTTCCTCAGGTACCTCGGGCAGCCTTGTTCTTTGTGTGTTCTTCTCTCATTTCCCTGGGAAGGGATGAAGGAAAAAAGGAGTAAAAAAAACCCACCCCACACCCTGGAGGTGAGGGCTCCAGTCGCTGCAGATGAGGAACAGCAGAAGGCAATAAAGAGGTCGCCCACCTAAGTTAGCTTCTGATTAAAAAGAAATTAGCGAGGCTATTTTTAATTTGTTGGACTCTATTACTTTCTATTAAAGCGGTCTCTACATCTCACTGAGCGTGAGATGCAGTGGGCCACCAGAGGAAGACGGTTTAGTTGTAGTCTCTGTTCTCTTAAACAATTAGAAGTCAAAAATACTCCCCCGAAGTCGCAGATGCGAAGCCACCAGAAAGGGGAGCAGTGAGGGAGTTTTCCTCTGCACTGGTGACTGCGTGGTCACCTCCCCGTGGGACCAGGTGGCAAGGGTTCAGCAAGGGAGAAGGAAGCTGTGCCCAGCAGGGAGTGCTGGGGGTAGGTCTGTGGTGCAGGGTTCCCTAGACATTCGCTCTCAGGATGTTCTGCAGCCTTGAGAAGCCAAAAACTACCTCTCTGTGCTCAGATCTGGCCCGGGGGGCTGGTGGGAGCCCTCTTGTTGATCTGAGTGGTGCTGCCAGAGCTTAAACCTTTCTGTCCAGTAGATCTGCTGGGCTGTGGGTGTTTTCAGGCTGCAGTGGCAGAGATTAGAAGGGATGGCTGTAAACAGGGTTGTGTAACGCCAGAGGTCTGCCGTGCAGTGTTTTCAGAGAACACGAGTGAAGCAGTAACTCAGCTGTGCTAAGGCTTCCCACGAGAGTGCTTGGTTTTCCAGTGTTCCTCTGTGTTTCCAGTCCTGAAGTGCCTCTTCTGTTGAAGAGTGCCTTCAGAGCAAGCACAGTGCTTGGGTTAGTCTCCACAAACCTGTGAGTCTGTGAGGGACGTCCACTGTCAGGTTTACCCTTCAGAACAAAGAAAGGTTTGCTGAGGAGATGGTCAGAAAACTCCCACCCAGTGCTAACACCCCGAGCTCCTGGCTTCATTCATGGTTAGCAGATCCAGAGAGGCTCTTCTGCCCCTCTACTCTACTCTAGTAAGACTGTACCTGGATTGTGTCCAGTGCTGGGCCCCTCAGTTCCAGAAGGACACAGAGCTGCTGGAGGGTGTCCAGCATAGAGCAACAAAGAGGATGAAGGAAGGAGAGCAGCTCCCTGATGAGGAAAGGCTGAGGGAGCTGGGGCTCTGGAGCTGGGAGAAGAGGAGGCTGAGGGGAGACCTCATTCCTGTCTCTCAATCTGTGAGGGGTGGGTGTCAGGAGGATGGAGCCAGGCTCTGCTCATGGGCATCTGGTAATAGGATGAGGGGCACTGGGTGCCAGCTGGAACAGAGGAGGTTCCCTCTCAATCTCAGCAGGACCTTCTTCCCAGGGAGGGTCCCAGAGCACTGGCACAGGCTGCCCAGGGGGGCTGTGGAGTCTCCTTCTCTGCAGACGTTCCAGCCCTGCCTGGCTGTGTTCCTGTGCAGCTTGGTCTGGGTGATCCTGCTGTGGCAGGGGGACTGGACTGGATGATCTTTCCAAGTCCCTTCCGATCCCTCAGGATTCTATGATTCCCAGCTGGGAAGTTTGTCCAGCATCACTGTGTATTTCCCCAAGTCTTGCTACCCTTCTGAGCTGAGTTGTGAGAAATTGCTCTTGACATCACATGAGCTGGGCCACAAGGCAGGACTAATGTGATATTTGCTGTTGAAGGTTTCCTAGGAAACATGGTACTTAAGGACTTGGCCCTCCCTGCCACGCTTCTTGCCTCCTCCTCCAGTTTTCCCCCTTCCCACAGGTTTTGCAGAGGGCAGTGATGTCCCCTCTGACCTGCAGACACCCTCGGTGCAGACCTCCCACTCCAGTGTGATAGTACCCAGCTGAGTGGTGGTTTTTGAGGCTCACCCACCTAACTGCCCTCTCTTTGCTCTGGTTCTCCCCTTCCCTCCCCTCTTTTTCTCTTTTATTATCCTCCTGCCACTCTGCAGTGGGAGAGGTGAGAGGATCTGGGCTGAGTCCTGCAGGACTGAAGCTGTAGAGAGGGAAGTTGGAGCCTTCCCAGCAATCTCCAACTTTTCTGACAACAGGGAACTGTTGGGAAAAGGTTGGGAAAATGGGATAACTGAAACTTAGCTGCCTGTGAGGCTTCTTGTCTTTTGGCTTCACTTTGCTGCCGGTACGATGCATAACCTGCAGGACTTGTTCTGCTGTACGGGGTTCCCTGATTTCATCTGGCCGTTGTAGATGCTGCCCGTGACCTCAGACCCAAGGAAACGGTGCCTGCCCTTCAGGCCAACGTCTCACCTTGTCCGTGTGGAGCAGTAGGAGGGTTCCCATTGAGGATGAGATGACTAGAGTCGGCTCTCACACGTTAAATTCAAATCCTGCGATGGAAACTCGTGGTCAGCTTTTTCCCTGTGCTATTTTCAGAACCCCCAACAGCCCGTGCCATGATTATATGTATTCATGATATGTATATCATGTATTCAGCTCAAACAATATTGGGATGATGCATTTAGAATTGGTCCTAAAAAAGGCCTGGGCTTCTGCAAAGTGCTCGGTGTTTGTCAAGGGGACGAAGAATCCAGCTCGCTCTTCCTTTCTTCCTCTCTTTCTTTTTTAATACCTCTTCGTGAGGCTCTGAGAATGGGTGTTAATGCTACGTTGCACACACGCACGCAGAACCGCGTGCGTTTGCATGTTTGCCCTTCAGAGAGCACCCCGTGGAATCCCAGCCCTTGGTGGTGAGGTTTCTCTCCGTGCTTCCACAGCCAAGAAGCGCGAGGAACTACGGAGTGGCTTTTCCACTCTTTCGCTGGCCTGTGCAGCAACCAGAGCCGATGACATCAAGCACTGGGGGGCACTTGTGAAGGTGGTTTTGGCTTTGAAACATCAGAGGGAACTGCCTCACACTGGGGGTCCTGGAGCACTGGAAGGGGCTGCCCAGGGGGGCTGTGGAGTCTCCTTCTCTGCAGACGTTCCAGCCCCGCCTGGCTGTGTTCCTGTGCCACTGGGTCTGGGTGACCCTGCTGTGGCAGGGGGACTGGACTGGATGATCTTTTGAGATCCCTTCCCATCCCTGATGATTCTGGTTCTATGATTCCATGATTCGTGGGGATCCCTCTTCCTGGCTGTTTCCAACCCGCTGCTTTCCCTCTTGTCCCCTCCACTGTTAAAGCACTGCGGTGTCCTTCAGACTGCCAAGATTGATTTCCCCAACCCTTTGGAGGGCAAGAGTGTCACCTCCATGATGTTCCCTGCAGCCAGTGCCGTGGAAAACAAGAGGGCTAAGATTGCTGCAGCTAGACATTGGTTTCCCACATGGTAGGCAAGAAGACAAGTAGCCTTAAGTCACCGGGCTGTCTGATTCATTTATCTCTGTGATGCCGTTCACTTCACCTTACTGCATGTTTGTGTAGTGAAGCTGTTTGGCCAACGTGCCCTACGGGTCCTGTCTTAGTAATGAAAGTGCAGGGAGTGGAAAAGAAATTCCATTCTGGATTGCTTGGCTCCATCTTCCCTTTCGGATGCCATGCGAAGCGTTGGGCTGGCTTTTCCGTCTGCGTTCAGATCTGCCTGGGCCCTGCGGAGCCAGCAGTGCTTCACCTGGTAACACCAGAGCAGAACGTGGGTCTCTGTGGCCAGAGAGGGAAAAGCAGAAATGCTCTTTCTGTTCAGAGCCAGAAACAGTTCTTCCAAGCGTTAAGGCTCTGGAGTGGGTGCTGTTGGTCAGCTTCAGAGCAGGAGCAACAGCTGAGCTGGCAGTTGGCATGCCAGCCTCAGGTCTGTTCCAGTCCTATAGACCAGCACTTAGAATCACAGAAGCACTAGGGATCAGAAGGGACTTGGAAAGACCATCCAGCCCAATCCTCCGGCCACAGCAGGATCACCCCGACCAAGTCCAGTGGTTTTCAAACATCTCCAGAAAAGGAGACTCCATGAACCCCCCTCAGGCAGCCTNCAGGGGGATTGGTCTGGATGATCTTTCCAGGTCCCTTCCAATCCCTGGTGATTCTCTGAGATACCAGCATGAAACCGTGTTGCTCAGAGAAGGCAGAACATCCCTGAAGTACCCTACCATACTCAATATTTAAGACTCTGGAGGGTTCCCCAAACAATGAACTCATTTTCGCAGCGTCGGTCCATCCGAGGGGCGCGGTGTATAATATATATGTGGGCATGCTGTTATCCCCCAGTGCCAGCTGAGCAAGGGAGGAAAGGAGATTACAAACCACAGCTTGAGTTATTGTTGGAGGCAGGACTGGAACTTGGGATTTCCTGACCAGATTAGCACCCTTCACTTCTCCCTACACCCGTGCAGTTAGCAGGGTCCCGGGCTCTCTTACTCCCATGCACGCATGACCCAAACACTCATGTTGCCTTGAAGTTCTCAGAGTTGGGGTGCACGTCTGGCTGGTAGTGACCTGGTGTCTGCAGTGAAACGCTCCCTCGTACNTTGAAGTTCTCAGAGTCGGGGTAGTTTCTGTGGTGCACGTCTGGCTGGTGGTGACCTGGTGTCTGCAGTGAAATGCTCCCTCGTGCACCGTAAACCACCAGGGAAGTAATGGTGTCTGCCTGTGACCACCGGTTTAATGTCTGTCCTTCTGAACTCGGTGTCTGTAAACCTCTGAGAGCAGTGTCTTGGATAAAACCCATCGTTGGGCACCTTGAGGTTTGTGCTTCTTGGCTGCCAGCCATTCAGACGGGTATCTGCCACCCTCGAGATGAACTTCGTGCCGTCCTCATTGACCCAGCAAGCCGGTTCTTCCCTGGTGACAAGCTGGGCTCTCATCCTGTCATGACTGCTGCAAGATCCTGTCATGACAACGGCAAGATCGTCTTGTTAGGGAGAGGGCTAAGGTGGGATCCTCCGCAGTGACACTGAAATCACCTCCTACGATCGGCTTCTCTGCTTTTACAGGCAGGGCTCTAGAATCCTCGCCAGGGCAGACTCAGTAAATCAGCCAGTCAAAAACCACGGCGGTTGAAGTTGACTGTTCCTGGCAGCCCCCAAACCCGAACATGTAGGTGATTTGGAGGGCATTTTGTTAACTCTTTAATTGGCCGTTTGAATGCTGGAGGCAGTAGCTAATTGCCTGTAGGTCAGAGTAGTCTGGGAGCTTAGGTAAATGCATATTGTCATGTGTCACATTTCCCCGTGGCTCCTTCGCACAGGTTGGTAAAAATGATTGCTGCGTAATTAAAACGAGGACGGGGTGGGCAAAGCCGTTCGATTAAACCCCTGCAGCCAGCGCTCAAATTATCCGGAGCAGCCACAGCTAATGAATAGTTAAAACTAGTTTTATCTTTCTGCTCCGCGTTCTTGCGTCCCGAAGGTATTAAAACAGCCGGAGCCTCTCTCCGAGCTCCCTCCCGGAGGTAGGTTTGTTGGGTGGGCAGTGTAAGCGTGAGTCAGCGCAGAGGAATCCGGGCCGGTTTAGATCCCAGCACACAGAAACCTTGTGCCTGGTTGTTTTGAATTGAAAATAACCAGACCTTAGGCACAAGAGACCTTTTGGTTTCTCCGGCAGGCCGGGATTATTTTGCAAACATCTGCAATATTTCACCCGTGGTGCAGCAGGTACTGCGGAGCGGGGAGGGCGATGACAGTGAAAATAAATGAGAGATGCTGTAACCCAAACATCCCAGGTTTTACCTCATGCCTTTCACGGCTCTCGCAAGCATCCCGCGCTCCGACTCGAAGGCTAAAGGCCTGTGTTAGCTTTGCAGATGCCTATTAGTATTAACGAATATGTTCCATTATTAGACGGCGTGCCGCTGCCCCAACCCTCCCGGCGCAAGAGGTGACCTAATGGGGCTCGTAAAACACACAGGCAGAGTGGATGGAAATCAGAGCCCTGGTGAAGCAGGGGGGCTCCTTACGTTTGGTGGGACAGCTTACTAGAGGCCTGAACAGGAGTGTAGAAGCTGCCTCCCAGCTCAGGCTCTTTATGGTTCCTCTCCTTTCGCAGAGCAATAAGCTCTAGGAAGTTGAAGGCAGACAGGTCTGGCCTCTGGACACGGGCAGCGTGCTAGCTCTGCCTGCGTTTAAAGGAGAGACGGTTTCGATGACTGGCAGCGGCGGGGCGGTTTGGAGTGGTGCTCTCGCACAGCGTGGGTTGGTGGTGGTTTCATTTCGTGGCTCTTTGCTGCTCACTGTAAACCTCAGCTTCTGGGAAACGGGGTGTTTCTTGGCCGGGGCTGCCAGGGTTGCGAGAGTGTGCGAAGACACGAGACGCTGAAGCTGTGGAGAGGACATGAAGAGAGTCCTTAATTAATGTCCGTTGGGTCCTGGAAGATTTAACGTGTACTCTAGCAGAGACGGTGACCAGGCATCCCAGTACAGGTGTTTGTGGGCACTGCCTCTTGCGGGAGTCACACAGATGCGGGGTACATCTGGAGAACACAGTAGTATTTGACCTATTCTCCCTTTGCATTAGGAAGTTATAGCTACAACCCCCTGGTTTTTAGCCTAAGCTTAATCCCAAACTTTGAGTAGGAACTGATTCATCATCATGGCTAACACAGTCACCCAAGAGCCAGCTTTATCAAGCCAAGAAAAATCCCTGCTGAGCACGAGGATGACTCAGGCTGTGACAACTTGACGTCAGCTCGGCAGACGAGTCCTTCAGCAACGGCTCAAGTTTCTGTAGGTAGGAGAAATAAACCTTCCTGCAGGTTTCTGTAGCTCAAAACCCCAGAAGGCGTGGAGAACTGAGAAAGAGAACTGCAGCGCAGGAGGTAGTCAGATCTCAGGAGGGCTCTGCTTTCTTGTGCTCTCTGGTGGAAAAGGGAACAGCCAAGCGCTGTCAGGACTGTCCTGAACAGTCGCGCTAGCTAACGGGCAAGTGTCTCTGCTTGTTCCTCCAGCAGAATGCTAATGATTCTAGGACTCTGTCATCTTCATGATGACTTGGTTTTGTTCTTCCGAAAGTTTTCTCAGCCTCCGCTCATACCCGCAGCACAGTGCAAAACCCATCCTGCCACGTGGTGGTATTTTTGGTGGCTCCCAAGTAGCCTGGATCACCCAAAGGATGGAGGTTGGCACATGTCACAGGTGGAGTCAGGAACAGCGGGCATCCTTGTGCCTATTTATGTGTGACAAACATCTTCAGTCAGACGGAGGCCAGGCTGGATTTAGCTCTCTTGGCTTCGGTAGTATCCTCGTGGCTGAAGTTGCCAGTCCATTTACCCAGGCACTCTGTACAGTGGGGCAGTGCCAAAGCGCTGTGGTTCCGTCATCTCATGCTGTTGAGTTCTGAGTTAATGTCCCTCTGAGTCTTAAGAAAGTCTAGACTGAGTAGGGTTTGCTTAAAAGAGATTATTGGAGAGAAGGGGAGTCTTTGTGTTCCCTCAGAAACTGCCAGTTATCGTTGTCATTTGCTTCTAGCTTAGGTACTTAGCACTTCATCGTTAAGAAGGAAGGAGAAGGGCTGGCCTCAGAATTCAGGTGATGGATCACTGGAGTTCACAGGGGGAACAACATACATTTATAGAACCCTAGAATCACTAGGGATCAGAAGGGACCTGGAAAGATCACCCAGTCCATCCCCCTGCCACAGCAGGATCCCCCAGACCCAGTCACACAGGAACACAGCCAGGCAGGGCTGGAACGTCTGCAGAGAAGGAGACTCCACAGCCCCCCTGGGCAGCCTGTGCCAGTGCTCAGTAGGACCCTTGTTGTTTGTGGCACGCTTTCGGTAAGCTGCAAGGTTGAACTAGAAAAGCAGAGGAAGCGTGGCTGGCGTGCAGTGTGCTTGTGCTCTCGACTAACTCTACACAGCTGCTCTGAGCCGTGCTGCCTGCTTTTGGAGCCTGAAAAATGCTCTGTTAAGAGCAAGCCTGTTGTTAACTTGCAAACAAAAATAGGAAGCCCCCTGCTCTGTTGTGTAGATTCAGCCTCGGATCCTGCTTGAAAGGCTGCACAGCCCCCCTGGTCTGGGTGATCCTGCTGCGGCAGGGGGATTGGACTGGATGATCCTGCGAGGTCCCTTCAGCTCTCTAATGATGCTGTGAAATGCTACCTGGCAGATAACACATGTGCTGCTTCACCCCATTTTCTTCCAGCCCCTTTTCTTTTCTCAGCACAGCAGCATTTTTTCTAGTTGCCTTTTCCACTCCATCTGGTCGGCCTCCTTCCTCTTTCCTTGCAACCCACAAATGTTTGCCTGTCTCTCAGCCACCGTCTCGGAGCCCCGGCACTGTGTGATAAACAGCAGCTAATCTCAAAGGAGCACGTCCGCTTTCCTGAGCAAGCTGCAGGAACTCGTGGTTTCCCACCGAGCCCTGAGGTCTCTTCCTCCTGCAGCAAGGTCCTGCTCCCCATCTTCCCCTTACACCTCACCCGCTTCGTGGTGTGAGTCTTGGGCGTTGGGGCCAGAGAGGTTCCCTCAGAGCAAGGATGGTCAGATGAAGTGGAAAGTCCACGAGAGTGATAGATGGGATGGATTAGGGGGAAGATCAATAGATTGTTGATCGTTTTTTCCTGGGATGATTAAAACTGACTCAAGAAAATGAATCAGACTTCACGACTATTGGGGGTTTGTTGGTTTTATGGGAGCTGCCTTGAGCTAAGTGGCTGCCGTCTGAGCAGCGGTGCCTTGCTCCAACTGGAACGGAGCACTGTGCATCCTCTTCCAGCCCCAGAGTGAGTGCTGTTTACCAGATTTCCCTTCTAGGAGCGAACATCCCTCTGCCAGTCACTGCTGGGCTGCTTGCGGGAGCCAAATGCAGAAGGGCTGTGAATGCAGCCGAAGGAAAACAGAAGCAAACACCCCTGAAAAGGTGGGGTGGGGTTTGCTCACCTGTGCAGCAGACACCCCGCTCCCCCTCTTCAAAGACCTTACTTTTTAATCTAGCGGGGTGGGCGAGCTGGTCTTTCTCTGCTCGAGCTGCCTCTGAGGACGGATTGATCCCCGAGGCAGCAGATGAGAAGAGGAGCCTTCTCGAAATCCCTGATAGAATTCTCTCTTGAAAGGACCCATCCTGAAAGGCAGAATCTGCCGAAATTGTCGGACTAAGAGGCCTCCTTTGAGAGGCAGAAACGATTTTAACTGGGTATTTTTAGAGCTCTGCAAATCACATCGCTTCCTCCTCGCTGGCAATTCAAAAAATAAAATTGGCAATGGTAATAAGGTGGTTTGTTGGTTCTTCTTTCAAAAAAGGATCCTTCGCAACTTTTTTCCTAGAAAAGGGGAGTTGGGCTGTGTCGCTGCTGAGCGGGGAGATGCTTCGCTTGAATTTCAACCGCTTTTCTTCCTGATTGCTTTGCTTATTAAAAAATGAAATGCAGGATGGGCTGTGGTGGCCTGGCTGGTCCTGTGGGCTGGGTACGGGTAGTGTGGGGCCCTCAGCTCCAGAAGGGCACAGAGCTGCTGGAGGGTGTCCAGCAGAGAGCAGCTCCCTGATGAGGAAAGGCTGAGGGAGCTGGGGTCTTGAGCTGGGAGGAGAGGAGGCTGAGGGGGGACCTCATTGCTGTCTCTAAATCTGTGAGGGGTGGGTGTCAGGAGGATGGAGCCAGGCTCTGCTCAAGGGCATCTGGTGCCAGGACAAGGGGCACTGGGTGCCAGCTGGAACAGAGGAGGTTCCCTCTCAATCTCAGCAGGACCTTCTTCCCAGGGAGGGTCCCGGAGCACTGGCACAGGCTGCCCAGGGGGGCTGTGGAGTCTCCTTCTCTGCAGACGTTCCAGACCCACCTGGATGTGAACCTCTCTCGCTCTGCTCACCACCCCCCTTCTGATCCCCCCCAGGATGCTGTTGGCCCTCTTGGCCACCAGAGCACATTGCTGGCTCAGAGTCACCCTGCTGGCCAGGAGAACCCCCAGGTCCCTTTCTCCTGCACTGCTCTCCAACAGGTCAGTGCCCACCCTCTCCTGGTCCCTGGGGTGTTCTTGCCCAGGTGCAGACTCTCCCCTGCCCCTTGTTGCTAAGGGATATTAACGCTTCCATTTCCTTTCCATCTTTTTGTTTTTGAAGACGAAACCATCTCAGCAGGAGGAAGTCCTTTTCCAGAGCTCTCGCTTTCCAAACTTTCCCCTCAGTGGTTCCGCCTGTCATTTAGCAGCTTTCTTTAATTACCTTTTTAAACTTCCCTCTCTTAATTACTTTTAATTTTTTTAGCAGCACCTAAACAGGCGCCTGTTTGGAGCACAAACACGCAGAGCTTACAATTAACAGAATCATTACGCTCCTCTCTGTCAGGGTAACCTCCTGGTACAGGCAGTATTACAAATCCATTTTAAGACATATTAAACGTTCGTATTAATGAGGATAATAGAGAACAAGCACCAGCAAACTAAATATTGTTAATGATTTTGAGCTATTAAATTCATTACCATTTCCTTTCATAATAAAGTGGTTACTGGCTAATTAGACCTTGAGAAACTCGGCGTTATTGAATTCATTACGTTGGGTGCGCTTAACCCTTAAGGATCTGCTGGGGTGCACGGGTGCAATTAAGGAGGACTATTCGCCGCCCACGAAGCTGATTGGGAGCCGTTTGCAGTCCTGCCTGTGTTCCTGACAGGAGCTCCCTGTACTTAACTTCTGCTGTGTTTTCTTGACACATCATGCCTAGCAGCTTCTTCGCTGTCACAGCGGCTTCAGCGCTGCGTGCGATGTAAATGCGCCACAGTCCCTGCCTTTAGCAGGGTTTAACGGGAAAGCTGATGTGGAGCCACTTGTTTGGCCAGGGAGAAATATCCATCAGCTCACTGAATCTTGGAATNTCCAGCTGGCACCCAGTCCTCCAGTAGCTCCTTGTCCTTCTGGAACTGAGGTTGACATCAATGAGCTGCTCCTCTCAGAGTCAGATCTGCTCAGTGTGGGTGATTTACCTTTCCCTTCTATGGAGATGGACATGCTTGTGCTTCTCTGGGCTTCTGGTCTTCCTTGGCAGCCCTGGATGCAGATCCCCCCCGCCAAAGCTCATGTCAAAGTTTCTCTTGATCCCAGCCTAACCTTGCACTTGTCCTCCAGCAGTCCTGAGGGTTTGATGCCCTCCTGGCCGTGTCTGTGTCTGTATCCCCTCCCAGGCATCCGACTCCTGGTCAGGGCCTTCCCAGGAGCTGAAGCAAAGCACTGCTTTGCTCCCTCCTTCTCCCTCAGTTCTCAGTTGTTCCAGGGAAGAAGAGGACAACTTTATTCTGTTTTCTCCTTTCTTTTCCACAATTCTTTTTCTTTTGAAAAGTCCTCCTTCCAAACCAACCCCCCCGCCCCGTGCACCCTTGCAAGTTACGGGTGTTTGAAGAGCACTGAGCCCCACACTCCGCAGAGGGAGAAAGGGACCTAAGAAGTAGCATTCCAGTGTTTCCACAGCAGTGTGGAAGTGAAGAGGGAATGCTCTCCACTGGGAAAACACTGCTTCTGGAGGAACTCTGCCACCCTAGCACTGGCTGCACAGGCAGCCGGGCGCAGCTTTGGAGGGTATTTGCTGTGAGCGACAGCACGGAGGAAGGATTTTCCTTGAGGTGATAAGGCTTCGTGGCTCTTACTGCTACTGTTGTCGAGGGCTGGGAGCTGGGCTGATGGATACCCTGCAAGTCCAGCAGGTACCAGATCAGGTACGCGTGCGCTGTGTGGCTCCGGGGAGGTGCCACTGCACCGCTCTTCACATCGGGTCACCCTCCTCTTGCTGATCTGAGGCCACGTCTTTGCATGCGTGAGTGATGAAGGTCCCACTGTGGGCCAGTCACAGCCCAGTCCTGAGCGTGGTGCAGGCCCTGTGATCTATAGTAACACCGGCACCACGCGTTTGCTCCCTCTGTCTTATTGAAACCCCGCTCCCCTTCACCTGTGAGGAGAGGGGGTATAAATGTGCCTCACCAATCACGCCAGGCTGCTGTATTCTACAGCCTATTGAATGGTGTTGGCAGGTGCGGGCCCCTGTGCTGCTATGTCTTTATTTTATTGTTGTTTTGAGGGTAGAGCTGTGTGATTATCCATTCTTGCTTCGGGCACAGCAAGCCTGCTTATTAAACCCACAGGCAGATCAGAGGGATATAACTCTGGTGATGTACACGCACACGGGCTGTACTACATCATCAGGGCAGTGCTCCTCTGGTGATGTACTACACGTTCGTGGGTCTAGATAATGGATTAGACGTGGCAGAGCGAGAGCTGGACTTTCTGAAGGATGGAGAGAGTCGTTTTCTCCCTCTGCGTAGCTGGTGGCAGAGGATGTGGAAAGGAGAAGTCAAAAGTGAGACAAGGAGGCTCCAAGACTGGAAAGTGCTCAGCTTGTCTATAGGTAGGGATGGGCGGAGACCAAGAGGCTTAAGGAGACAGATTTGAACACAGATTCATTGTGAAGAGGTCACGGAATGTTTCTGGAACCCTTGCTGCTGCTCCAGTCTGACTACGGTCAGTCCTTCCGGAGAGGATCTGGGTAGGGCTTTGGCTTTCAGTACCACATCAAAGCACCCACCACTCTGTGCTCTGACACACAGAACGAGCTTCCAGCGGTCTATAGATTTATTCTCCTCACATGTTTGCAAGTCCTGTAGAGAAAGAAGCTTTTCAAACATAGAGCAGCAAAGATGGTGAAGGAAGAAGAGCAGCTCCCTGATGAGGAAAGGCTGAGGG
>VZRI01010704.1:1287503-1301635 GCA_013397515.1 Upupa epops | reverse complement strand
TAGCAGAGGTGCTCCAGCCCTCCACTCATCCTCGTGGCCCTCCTCTGGACACCTTCCCACAGCTCAGTCTCCCTCCTGTGCTGGGAGCTCCAGAACTGGACGCAGTCCTGCAGATGGGATCTCAGGAGAGCAGAACAGAGGGGGAGGATCCCCTTGCTCAACCTCCTGTTCACGCTTCTCTCAGTGGAGCCCAGGATGTGGTTGGGCTGCAAGTGAACAGACGCTGGGTTCCCCGTACGTTACAGCTGTTGGTGTTTAGACCCTAAATGACCCCCCAAACAATTTTGTGGCTGGCTCCGCAGAGTCGGCGCTGAGCGCACTGGCGTTTCCATCAGAGAGAAGCCGAGTTTAATGCCATTTAGCAAACAAATTGAGTAACAAAATAGAGCGGCGACGGCAGAAAGAGCAAATAAGCCGGGAAAATAATTGCTTCTCGGGAAGTTAATGAAAGTTTGCCGCATGCTTTTCATACGACGCGGGTTCACAGGAGATTATTTCCGTTGAAGGGTTACTCACCAGTCTCCCCGTGCCCACAATAGCTCTTTTGTGAAGGGTGCCCGCACGTTTCTCCTAACAAAGCGAAGCCATTTTCATCCCCGGCGCGTCGGAATATCCCGTCGGCCGCGCGGCGAGGCGCGTTTCCACCGCTGCAGGAAGCGTTTAACGTCCTCCCCGCTGTCATGCTGCTAATAAATGGTTGCAGTTCCTGCGAGGGTGCAGAATGGCAGAGAAAGGCATCGCCCCCCCACTTGATGTGGCTGCTGGCAGGTGGCCGTTTTCCAGGTCTCCACTACACAGCTATTACCTGGTTGTAAGGGCTTTCCTCCCACCACCACCCCTCGTATCTGGGTTGCCATAAAACTGCTGTCCCTGTTAGGAGGGAAAGTGCTCCTGGCAAAGAAATCCCAACCGACCCTAGAACTGACAACCAGGCACCTGGTCAAGGCAGCGAGGAAAGGCCTTCGCCTGATGCAGCGCTGCCTCTGGTCCCCTCCCGTCGGTCGAAGCCACGACACGTTTGGATCAGACTCGCGTTCCAAACGATAACAAGGATCAGCTCTCCATCTGTAATGTTTTCTGGAGAGCAGCGTTGCGTTGCGTCGTGTTAGGCGTGACGTGACGTGACGTGAAGTAGCATCCTGACACGTGATGGGTTGTGACGCAGGCAGGGATGCTGCTCGGTGATGTGATGTGATGTACTGCGTATGCGTTGGGAAGGTTTCTTCCTACACTGCTGGGTGGCAGCGTGCGCTGAGCTGCCAGTGTGCTCCTCTCTGCCAGCATCACAGGATCTGAGCATCCACCAGGAGAAGCTTGATGATCTTTTGAGGTCCTTTCTGATCCCTGAGGATTCTATGACTCTGATTCAGTCTAGTGTCACAGAAACCCCGAGGTTGTTGAGTGCCCAGCAGGAAGTGAAGTGCTGTGGGTTTTGTTTTCCCTCATGCACAGGAGTGATGTGTGATAAGAACTGTATAAACCAGAGAGCAACACCGAGGCCTTTCTAGACTTCCCTGCCAGTGCAGTGAAGCCGTGGGCACGTGGCTACTGCTTTTCCCTGTTGCTCAGAGGTAGAGCCTGGGCATGTCTGCACTGGTAGACTCCAGCTGCTTGGAGAGGACTTGCTGTCTGCATCACTGTGAAAACAAAACTGGGGGTCCTGTTGTTAGGGTGTGAAGGCCTCCGCTCACCTCTCCAGCTGGAAGCATCCTGGCTTATTGATCACCTGGGTGACACCGCCAGAATGGAGGGCTGACTCGTGATGAATGAAGAGTTAAAGGGACAGAGTGTTTTCCTTATATTTTATTCATAGTTATCTGTTGTCGGACTGCCCTCCCCATCTCCTGGACCGGTTCCAGTGATGCATTAGCATTGCTGCTGCAATTAGTGAGAAAGATCCGGTTTCCTCAACCTGGATTTCACCCTGACCTCTGCAGCAGGTGACGGGGCTTCTTGCCCAGATGCACAAATAGGCTGCCTGGCCCCAGCAGTGACCTCAAAGTCTCTGAACAAAGGGCTGCTGCATCATCTTCAGGAGAAACAGGACCGGTTCCCACCACTCTGAGGTGTTTTTGTCCCTGGTCCAGGCCTCACAGATAAATGACCAGGCTTTCCCAGAACTCACAGGGGGTTAAATCTCTAATTAGCTGAGGTATTAGGGGCAAGGTACTGACTGCACTGGCTTCGCTTTTGTTCCAGCCCGTGTTTGGCCTCTGCTGGCCTCAGCCCAGGGAAGAGCTGCTGTTTGGGCAAGCACTTACTGGACTTCAGCTGCCTGATCTGGTGCTTCCCTCACCCCCTGCTGAAGAGGCTGCAGGGCTGGGTGTAGAGAAGACAAAGGTAAGTGTTGTACTGAGTACCGTGGGCTTGAGCCAGGGCTAAACTTTGCAGCCTGGAAGTGCTCAGGAGGAACTTCTCTGGTTCTTTCTTTTGTATTTGTATAGCTGAGAGTGACCTGCATCTAACTCTTCGTGCTTGAAAGCATCGATCATAGAATCATCAGGGACCTTGAAAGATCATCCAGTCTTTCGTTTGGTCTGAAGGATGGAGCCAGGTTCTTCTCCTGATGATAGGACAAGGGGCACTGGGTGCCAGCTGGAACAGAGGAGGTTCCCTATCAATATCAGCAGGAACTTCTTCCCAGGGAGGGTCCCGGAGCATTGGAATGGGCTGCCAAGTCCAGTAACTCACCCCATCGGGGTATTGTTGGGGTGGTGGCACTATTACTTTTGAATGAGGATGCTCTCTGGAAGGGGTTGGTGATAACTTCTCACCTCTCAGCACAAAGGTTGCCTCAGGTATGAAAGGAGGTGGATGAACAGGAAACAAAGAGACTGCTGAAAGAAAGCTGAGCTGCACTTGACAGGAGTGATGCTCGAGTAGTGATGCTCTGCAATAGTGAAGCTCTGGAGNTATAGCTGAGAGTGACCTGCATCTGACTCTTCTTGCTTGAAAGCATGGAAGTGATGCTCTGGAGTAGAGATGCTCTGGAGTAGTGATGCTTTGGAGTGGAGATGCTCTGGTGTAGTGATGCTCTGGAGTAGTGATGCTCTGGAGTAGTGATGCTCTAGAGTAGTGATGCTCTGGAGTAGTGATGCTCTAGAGTAGTGATGCTTTGGAGTAGAGATGCTCTGGAGTAGTGATGCTCTGGAGTTGTGAACCTGGCATCACGCAGAGTTTTCATCTTCTGCTGATGCTGCCTTTCAGCACCTCGACCCTTTCAAACCTCAACCCCAAACCCATGTCCTCCCCAGCAGCGCATGAGTAGCAGCGGGTCCCATCCGTGTCAGCGAGTTTGGTTTGCTGGCAGAAGAAGTAACTCAGAAGTAACTTTGCGTTACAGAGGGAGGCCATTCAACAGGGATCAATAAATAAAGAGGAACAAGGAGCGCATGAGAAAACCTGACGCCAGGGAACACCGTGGCGCTTCTCCGCCAGCTTCTTAGGGTCATCTATTTTCTAAGTACCTTGTAGAACAGATGGTAGCGGATGACTGCAGCACCTTTAAAGAACAGCTTTTTGCTGTCACTCCTTTGGCAGGGCGGCCCCCAAGACTTCCTGATGCTCGCGCGGTATGGCCGTTGCCTAGGGTAATGGGTACAGGTTGGCAATGATGCACAGCTCGGTACAATTAAAAATTCATGGGGAAAGCATTGCATTATTCTTCTCTAGCAGGAAAAACCCCCTCCAACTCGCAGCGCGGGCCTTCAGAGCACTTTGGCTCTTTTCCAAAATAGCTAATTAAGGCTCCACCCAGCCCTCCTGCTGCAGGGCTGCCGCACCATCGCCACGCTGCAACTGCTGCCTGGCCATTGAGGACCGCAGTGGGCAAGTGGCAGAGGAGGGCTGCGCCCGCCATCCCCCCGGCACTCAGCAGGCAGACGTGCCCAAACGGTGGCGACTCAGTCCTTTGTATGGCTGGAACACCCCGTGGCATTCAAAACCGAGAGACAATGCACCGACAAGTCTGGAGAGCGTGGGTTTGCTGTCCTAGGCACCCAAACAAAGGCTTCGCGGTGTTCCTGCATTATTCTGATCACAGAAGGATCTCGCGCTAGGGCTTTCAGCGTGAGATAATTGACCTTGACATTACTTTCAGCTAAGGACACCTAAGTCTCCTCACGGTGACTTATCTTGAAGAAAAGCATGCGACGGCAAAGAATATTTACTTCCTATCTTCTCCTTTCTTCTTTCTTTATTCTTGAGGACTGTGCACTGCAAGGACAAGTAGGCAGAAGCGCGGTGCGAGACGGAAGGTATTTGCGGTGGATGGAGACACGGAGAGGTGATTATGGATTGCTAAAAGTCTAATCCTTGGATAAACTCCGGTTTGCTATTAATTCTTCGGACTTGCTTAGCTGCTACTTAACACTCCCATGACTTAACAATTATATTCTTGAGCTAAGAGCAACTTTGCGACAAAACGGGTAGGGATTAGAACCATCGATAATTATATTAATTAATATTAATGGCAGGGACAATGTGTGTAGTCATGTGACAAACAAGAGAAAAGCAGGGCTTTCATTTCATCGAGTAATTCTGCTGCTAATTGCTTGCACTCGCAACAAGGAATAGAATGTTCAGAGAATCCTTAGGGATCGGAAGGGACCTGGAAAGATCATCCAGTCCAATCCCTCTGCCACAGCAGGATCACCCAGACCAAGTGGCACAGGAACACATCTAGAAGTGAATACACCTCTCTCCCTACCCTTACGTTTGGCCTGCAGGTCAGCAGGACCTTCTTCCCAGGGAGGGTCCTGGAGCACTGGACCAGGCTGCCCAGAGGGGTTGTAGAGTCTCCTTTGCAGACGTTCCAGCCCCGCCTGGCTGTGTTCCTGTGCCACTGGGTCTGGGTGATCCTGCTGGGGCAGGGGGATTGGTCTGGATGACCTCTCAAGGTCCCTTCCCACACCTAAGGATTCTATGACAGACACAGGAAGCCTAGTTTTACCTTGTTGTGCAGCCCCACCATCAAAAGGTGCTCAGGCCAGGTTCCGCTCCTTTGTGCTGGTACAACCACTGCTGCTCCTGCGCTTTCCCATCAGGGGCTGGAGCTCAGAATGTGTCCTTCTGTGTTTGTTTCCGCGATGCTGGAACAGCCCCGAATGCCTTCACTTTCCCCCCCAGGAAGCACAGATTTCATGCATTGAACAAGGGCCTGAATTGCTTAATGAGCGCTGGGCCAGTGTTAATAAAAGTTGGGAGGTGACTTAAGCTGCGATGGAAGAGAAGTTTGAAAGCTTGGGGTTGAGATTACAGGAGTCTGTGAGGAAATCTGGTATCCAGCAGCTAGCATATAGAGCAGATATTTCACTATCCAGGGATCTCTAATTACTAATAATGTACAGGAACAGTATGATATGTCCTTACAATTGCAGAATCCTTTTCAAAGATAATCTTTAATAGTTTATTTGACAACCTGTAAAATTATAGAAAATTATTAGTCTGGGGAATTACAAAAATCCCCGCAGTACAGTCAAACAATAAAATTATAATTACCTGTGGGTAATTGAAATTTAACTGGTTTTTTATTGTATATTCCACATCAATAGCAACATAAGTTCAAGAATGTGTGTGTCCCCCCCCTTCCTTTTCTTTTCCTTACAGAGGCAGAGAAAATGGACAACCCTGCTGGTAGCCCGTGAGCCCTTGTCACAGAAGAGAGCTGGAACAATTTCGATTAAAGCAGTATGTTTGGAGACTGTCATTAGGCCTGCGTTAAATTACAGATCTGGAGTGGTAAAAATAAAGAGTGCTGAAGCTTGTGCACAGCTGCCTGTGGGAAAGTACGGAGCCAAGGGTTTGATTATCTTTAAAGTTCTGATTATTCTCTTTTCTTAAACTTATTGTTTGGTCAAACAAATGCCTAACAGTATGAGCACAGGAGCAGAGTTTCCTAAGACGGATAAAGAACGCGCACGTTTCCAGCGGCAGCAGTATTTGGTCCTGACTCTGCTAATCGATCGGTTGTACAACAGGGAACAAAGCTCTTTGCGCTCTCGTAGCTCCAGAACTTCCTAGTGCAAAGGCCCAAAGCTTGAGCTCCCTTCCAGTCCTTGGGAGGCATCATCAGCCTGGGCAACGGCAGCGCGTGTGTTACCAGTCCTTGCCTCCTCCTCTCTCGGTGACTCCGTGGAGGCTGCTCCGCACCACTGCACTGGAAGCATCCACGACTTTCCTTCTCAGCCAGGAAAATGACAACGGCTTTTTCACTTCTTCTTCCCAGCCAGGGCTCTTGATAATGAGACACAACTGTTCGGTAGCCCTTCCTTCTGTCTGCTGCCCCCTCTTCTTGCCTAGCAGGTGAGAACACCGAGTCCCCTCTCACAGTCTCGCTTGTGATGGCATCAGAGGGGTTTAGACCAAGCTTAAGGCCAAAGCCCAGTCTTTCTGGATGCTGTCTATGCTACAGCAGAGGAGAGACAGGGCTGGGCCAAAGGCAGGGTCCTCATGCTAAATAGCCATGACCCCCAGGGACACGATGAGGAGACGGAGCTGCTTCCTCATCCTGACCCTTGACCAACACCTGAAGGCCAGAGGGAAGCTTTTTCCTCCTCCTTATCTTGTCCTACGTTCCCTCACAGATTCCAGCTGCTCAACCACCCTAAAGAAGATGCTGGAGAGCTGTTGACACGCAGGATTTATCTGTGTGGGACACTCAGAGAATAAATCTTCCGGCCTCTGTAATGCTCCGCGCAAGACAGAGAGCAGGAGATAAATTTTCCTGCCTCTGCTCGTAGCACTCACTGAGGCTAATTTTGACCATTTGGGCTCCAACAAGAGGAGCTACTGGACATGGCGGACTCTACCCGGGGCGCAGGAGCGGCGGCAGAGCTAAGGACACGCAGTTGGAGCACTTTCGGAACGAAAAGCCCCTTTGGGTGTGTGAACCGGGGAAAAGGCATCCACACAACGTGTGGACAAGGGCTACCAGGTGATTCCTTGCTCTCACCACTGTGATTCCAACAGGGAGACCCAAGGCCCGAGGTATTGGGAAAAATACTCCCTCAGCTTTTAAGCCTGGTCACGGACAGTCCCACATCACGGGAGAGGCACAAAGGGGCCTCAGACGGCCCCCGTGGAAAGCACCGGTAACGGTCTCCATCTTCCTCCCACTTGTGGGGCTTTGGAGCTCACAGCTGTTCAGGTCATGAAAGCTCAAAGATTCCAGCTGGAGAAAAGGAAAGGTTAGGCTATTTTTCTTTCTCGGGGATGAGGTTAGAAGGTTAATGAAAGAGTTAATCCTGGCCTGCCCTGCCAAAGGGAACAGCCCCCATTTGGGAGACTTCAAAGGCCCTTGGAGTGTGTGTGTAGGGAAGTTGTTATTTCCTACCAGAGCTCTCCCAAGAAGATGGGAGCTGGGGGGCTGTTCTTTGGAAGAGGAGTTTGGCCTTTGAGGTTAAAGTCAGCTGGAGTGAAAGTGAAAAGATTAGCGTGCAGTGTTTTTTTAGCATAAATCTCAGTTCAGTAGGGTTGGGGATCCTTGGGGTTTTTCCTGTGAGAACCTATAATTAAAAGTACAGAACAGTCTCGAGGTCACAAACCCTGGTCCTCGAGGGGGATTCCAGCCACCCAGATACCTGTTGGAGGGACAACACAGCAGGGCACCAGCAGTCGAGGAGGCTCCTGGAGGCTGTTGAGGATAACTTCCACATCCAAGTGATAGAGGAACCTACGAGAACAAGTGCTGTCCTGGACCCTCTCCCCTCAAACTGACAAAGGAAAAACCTAGTCATGAGAAATGTCCTAGAATCACAGAATCCTTAGGGATCGGAAGGGACCCTGAAAGATCACCCAGTCCAATCCCCCTGCCACAGCAGGGTCACCCAGACCAAGTCCAGGCGGGTTTCAAACGTCTCCAGAGAAGGAGACTCCACAACCCCCGTGGGCAGCCCCCTCCAGTGCCCCGTCACCCCCCTGGGAAGAAGCTAGAGAATCACAGAATCTCCTAAAGGGTTTGGAGGGCCTGAAAACATAGAAGCCCAGGCAAGGGTTCTGTGTGTTACCCCCTTGTTCCCAACTGATAGCCCACCAGACCCTCCTTGGCCAAGCACGCTCAGCTTGCAGCAGTGGAGCAGAGGAGACCATGAGGGAAGAAGCCCTAAGGAAGCAGAGCTCTTAGCAGCATCTTGTATTCGGGTGGAGGGAGGGAAAGTGATTGCAAAGCTCTGTGGCTCAGTGTTCAGTGAATGACCCAGCACGTTCCCTGGGGACTTGGATGGAGTGAGCTAAGGCGTTTGACGAGTGCAGCTGCTCGTGCCTGGTGTGGCCAAGGTTCCTGATGGCTGAGTGAATGGTGAGAGGCTGGGACAAAGCCATCTTAGAACGGCTCTGAGTTGTGCCAGGGAGGGTTTAGATTGGACTTCACAAAAAGTTTCTTCACTGAGAGAGTGGTCAGGGATTGGAAGAGGCTGCCCAGGGAGGTGCTGCAGTCACCATCCCTAGAGTTGTTCAGCGAATGAGTAGCTGTGGCACCTGGAAGCCTGGTTCAGTGAGCATGCTGGAGTTGGGCTGACGGTTGGACTGGCTGATCTTGAAGGTCTCTTCCAACCTTAATGATTCTATGAATCTGTGGTTCTACGATTAAGGACAGAAGAGGATATCCCAAGCCTCCTCTCTTTTGGAGTAGTTTGCATCCTCTCCATCTGTAGGCATCGAAGGGTTTGTGCCTGCAGTTGGGGAGATACCCATCCTGTGGTCCTGTGGGGGTGCAGGGGTGGGGTGGGGGGCACTCCTATTTCTTGCCTGCAGGCGGCTCTACATTATGCCCAGCTGATGACAGCACCAGGCAGTTATTTATAGGGAGAGCTGGGTGCCCCTTCACTTTCCAGCGTTGAGGGAAAGCTCATTGCACAGCCCAGAAAATGACCTCAGGCCTCGTTAGGTTTTACTGGGAAAATACACACTGCAGTCACTGTTCCCCATGTGCCTCTGTGCTGGGGCGTTCCCCTGCAGGCTGAGGCTCCGTGCTAAGACAGGGTGCAAACGCTGCAGTCGATAGCCCTTGGCAGAAAAACTGCACTGCAATTTCGGGTTCTCCTCCCTTTCTTCCTTCCGGGTGAGGTTCCTGAGCTAGCGGCTCGTTCCTCCTGTGAGGGGAATGGCATGGCATGACAGAGTGCATCGTACGACGCGTTATAACCAGGCTTTGTGTTTTGAAAAGACTCAGAGGGAGAAGAGCATCCGTCAGGGAAACACATCTGATAAACCTGGAAGGGGCCTCCCGGACCGTTTCGTCCAAGACCTCTGCAAGGCAGGAAGGCTCCTGCAAAATCCCCTTCCCATAAACGTCTCTAACCTTTCCTTAAAGACTCTGAGTGATCGGGCCATAAATTCCTCGAGCGGGTGAACTCCTCTGATTGACCTTATGGTCGGAAAGTGGCTCCTAATGCCGTAGAGCAGGCACAGTCTCCCACTCTGCCAGCGGGAGCTAAGCAAGAAATAGGGCGCAGACGGGGTAATGGGAAACAATACAGATGGTGCAAACGCTCCTGCCTTCACTTTACTGCCAGCACCCTCATAAATCTGCGTGTGCCGCCCTGAGCTGCTTTGCACCGTAGTGTCTGTGGTCCCCCTAGTATCCATCTCACTTTGCCTCTGATTTTTGGAGAGCCAGCACTGTGGAAATAACAAAGACCTATGAGCAGCACTCCCTGAGCAGAGAGCCATTCGGAGCCCCGTGCCGCCCCAGTATTTACTCCTGGTTCTGTTCATGACGATTTGTGACGAGTTGCTTGTCAGGAGCAGGGGAGCTGGGGAAGCACAGGGCTTTCTACGGCTCTGTCAGTGTCCAAGAATGATTTTCATTCTCCTCCAACAACTGTCGCTCGGAAAACCACAACCTGGGTGATTTAGCTGCTTGCTGGGGCGGTAGCGGCGCAGCGGGTGCTGGCTATGGCTGTGGACTGCTCTGCCTGCTTTCTCTCGGTGAGTATTAGAGGAGTGCTCTTGCAGATGTCCTGCCAAATCACACATTGTCTCCTCAGAGCATCCTCAGCTCCTCATAAACCGTCTTGGCTTGCCTACTTTTTCTTTGCACAATGTGCTGAAGGGTGGCTGAGAGCACTGAGGGACAGCTGCTGTTCCACGGTGACAGTACAAGGGTGTCTCATTGCATCCATCTCACCTGGCTGGCCATTCCCCAATTCCTCCTGGGTGCAGGGGGATGTTAGACACCTTTCAGCGCATCCCTGTAACATCTTGTCCCCAGGGATCAGTACTGGGACCAGTGCTGTTCAGTCTGTTCATTAATGACTGGGATGAGGGATCAGGGGGCACTGTCAGCAGGTTTGCAGGTGACACCAAGCTGGGTGGTGTTGCTGACCCCCCAGCAGACTGTGCTGCCCTTCAACGAGAGGTGGACAGGCTGCCCTTCAACGAGAGGTGGACAGGCTGGAGAGCTGGGCAGAGAGAGATGGAGTGAGGGACAACAAGGGGCAGGGGAGAGGCTGGCATCTGGGCAAGAACAACCCCAGGGACCAGGAGAGGGTGGGGACCCCAGGAGAGGGGGGCTGTGGAGTCTCCTTCTCTGCAGACGTTCCAGCCCCACCTGGCTGTGTTCCTGTGCCACTTGGTCTGGGGGATCCTGCTGTGGCAGGGGGACTGGACTGGATGATCTTTCCAGGTCCCTTCCCATCCCCAAGGATTCTAGGATTCTATGAAAAGGAGACCCTGCCTCTGCAGCAGGAGCAGGGCATTGCTGCCAGGGAAGAATGACCAACCAGTGCACACACAGTGGGTTTTATTAGTGTTCCAGACACTTCCTGAGCATCAAACATCATACCCAAAGGAGGCACCGCAGAGGCCCAGTCCACGTGAAAAGGTGTGGGGCACATGGTTCGGTGGGTTGCACTTCTCAGGGCTTCTGCACAGAGGACCAGGAAAGTTCTGGAAGCAAAAGACACAGAAAGAGGTAGAGATCATTCGGAAAGGAGAGGGCTGTACTGGGTCTGGAGACGTCTCTGCGTGCCCCTGCCCGTGCTGTGATGATGTGTCTCCCTTATGCCTCATGCCTACGCACCTATTCAGACTGGCACTAGCCCTTCTCAGCTCAGTGCTAGTCACTGCACCGTAACTAAGCCTTGAAAAGAAATAGCGATTTAAAGAGCCTCTTCTCTATGCATTGAGCTACAGGCCATCATTGCTCTGATGCACAGAGTCTAAAAATATTGGTTCAATATTTAATCAAAACCATAGAAATAGAGGCTAAAAGATGCCTCATCCCTTTCTGCAGAGCAGGGGCTGGTCTTGACAATTCAATCTGATGCTATAAAAGCACAGGGGAATGCACACGGCCGATGCCAAGGAGAGCAAGGAAGCACTACCAGACCTGCTGCTTACTGCTTACAGTCTTCTCAGTTACTGCCTTGTTCTCGTGAGAGTACCAGACCCACCTGGCTGTGTTCCTGTGCCACTGGGTCTGGGTGACCCTGCTGCGGCAGGGGGATTGGACTGGATGATCTTTCAAGGTCCCTTCTGATCCCCAATGGTTCTATGACCTTGTGTGATTATAAGAATCCATGGTATCCTTGTGCTCTGCTTTTGGCAGGGATGAAAACGTTCCCTAGAAAATGAGATGAGGAAGAGGCGATGGGCTTGGCAAGAAGGGTCAGGACCAAAAGCCCTTCAAGGACAGGAGCTTCACTACTGCTCTTTCAGTGAACTTGGCTATTTTACCTGCTTCATCAGGCAGCTTTAGCATTTGAATGATGCAACCTCACCCCCCACACACACCAACACAACCCCTCCCTATCATTTTATGAGGTAGCAGTGTCTACCAGGACAGACTATAGAGGCTCCATTTACTGGCCTGTTGATAGCAAAACAGATTTCTCAGGTCCTTCAAATAAATCTGTTCCTAAATATAATGCTTCACCTCCTACACGCTCCCCTAACACCTGTCAATTCAACCCCAAGAGTAATTGGTGCTGTCTTTGAACCTCTGCAAATACTGCATGGGGAGGGTGGACCGCTGATCGATTTAGATTGATTTTTATGAGCAGCACATGAGACAGGTGGGCTACCTGGTGTCACTCACCGTATACATTACAGGCCTCCAACCCTCCGGGTTTCACGAGTACGAGGAGTAAAGGTTCCGGGAGCACCTGCAAACGAAGCTGTCCTGTGACGTGGCCCCTCTGGGAGAACCCCTCCAGAGAACACGCTGGGTTGGAAGGGACCTCCAGAGGTCATCTAGTCCAACCCTAGGATAGCAACCAGAGATGTCTCCAACTAGAGCAGATTGCTCAGAGCCCCAGCCAGCCTGACCTTGAAAGTCTCCAGGGATGGGGCCTCCATAACCCCTTGAGGCAGCCTGTTGCAGTGATCCCCCACCCTCAAAGAGCTGTCTCCTAACCTCCAGGTGTGAAGCCCCTCGGGAAGGGGGCAGGAGGAAATGAACGGGCTGGAGGTTTGCACTCCTGTCACTGCGGTTATTTGCGAGTGTTACAGGGCAGGGAGGCAGAGCTGTAGGAGCGAAGGCAGTTTTGAACTGGCTGTTTAGTTCATGACCACAGTTGCTGCTATTTATAGCTTTGAGAGCCAGGAGAGACCTGAAAACCTCAGCAGAGCAAAAGAAGACCAGAACAAGATGGCACTGAGTGCTAGCAAGGATCACTATGATGTGAGACAGAGGGGTGTCCCACTTTGTATGAGTTTGGCTGGGGAAACAGCCCTCCTCCTGTTGTCTCACCTCCCTTGCCTGTACCCAGGGCAGGGCTAACCTCGCAGCAGGCTAGGCATGGGCACTGCCTGCTCACGTCACTGCTGTTGGTAACAGCCTGCACAGTGCCCAGAGGAGAGGGATGGTGATATAGAAAAATAATCACATGATTGCCAAGCTCATCGTTTTCATCTCTAATCTTCATGTCAGGAGCCACTACTTCTGATGTCAGTGTTTCTAATGGGAGCATGAGACACGCTGAGCTTCCCTTTGATGGAAGTCCGTTTGGAGTAGGGACTGCTGAAGGGCTGAAGTCNTGAGCAGAGCCTGGCTCCATCCTCCTGACACCCACCCCTCACAGATTGAGAGACAGCAATGAGGTCCCCCTCAGCCTCCTCTTCTCCCAGCTCCAGAGCCCCAGCTCCCTCAGCCTTTCCTCAGCAGGGAGCTGCTCTCCTTCCTTCATCATCATTGCTCTACGCTGGACACCCTGAATCCACTGAGCAGCATAGAGACCCCCCCTGTTTGCTGCCTGTGACTCTACTTTGTGACCAGCTGTTCCTGTGGGCAGGCAGGAGATGGGAGCGAAGCAGCTCTGAATTTCCAGTGGGGTGAAGGGCCTTGGCCATCCAGCTCTGTCACAATAACCGGGAGCATCTCCCAAGGAACTGACGCTCACACCCCTGGCAGAAGAGGGGGTCTGGATGTGCTGTACAGCCCCGCCGGGTTCTTCACAGCAGAACAGCCCCACTTAGAAAGCTGCCTGCAAATTCCTTCCCTGGGTGTTGTTCTAACGTCGGCTCTATCGCGCGAGCAGCATCCTCTTTCATCACACTCTCAGGCTTTCAACCTGTTGAGGATTTCCCACAAACTCTTTTTATCAAGTTGGGTTGGCTCTCATTAATAAAATAATGGTCTAATGGAAGGCAGTTTCTAAAATTAACTGGTCGCCTGGAATCGCAGGGTTCAGCTCTCTGCGCCTGGAGAAAAAAGAATTCCCAAGCATTAAACTTACTTTATCAAGCATTGCACCTGACATGCGCTCATAAATTTTACATGCATTTAACTTATTTTAATATTATGCAGGCTTGGTTTAAAATATTCTCGTGAAGTAACTAAAACGGAGCTGCTCAGCCATAAATTAGAGCTAAAAAAATACTCGCTCCCCCCTGCCCCATCAATATCACTGCGCTTAAAGCCACGGCTGTGAGCAAGGGAGATCTTCCCCTTGCTGAGGCACTTTGTAGGTCTTAATAGGACTACCAGAGCAGTGGGGAACCCTGCTGCTGTAGGACTAAGTGCACCCACTCTAGTGTGTCTACAAGCAAGCAGCAGTAACCCGTTGCCTGCCTCCCCTCAGTGAGCAGCTCAGCGTGCACCCAGAGGTCCATCCTTAGCTGGTGAGACTGAGGGAGGGATCCACAGTGGCTCTGTGGTGATGCCCCTTGCAGGGTAGCACCCACCCCAAGGA
>VZRI01010704.1:1276048-1287387 GCA_013397515.1 Upupa epops | reverse complement strand
AGGGGGGCTGTGGAGTCTCCTTCTCTGCAGACGTTCCAGCCCCGCCTGGCTGTGTTCCTGTGCCACTGGGTCTGGGTGATGCTGCTGTGGCAGGGGGTTGGACTGGATGATCTTTCGAGGTCCCTTCCCATCCCTAAGGACTCTATGACATCCCTCAGGCCAGCGTCACCCGCGCAGCAGTGACACCACTGTCAGCCCCTCACAAAGCTCCGTTTGTGCCCCCATTTCTGAGGAGATTTCAAAGCCAGCGCTAAACCACACAAACATTTGCCTCTCCAGACATAACAGCACTGTTATGAAATACTGTCAGCCTGCTGCCGTGTAGCCTAAGCACACCCCGCGTGTGTCTGTCAGGCCATACTTGGGCAGCCTGCAGCGTGCACCATGTCCCAGACACCGGGGGGATTAGATGTGAATACCCCTCTTATCTGATTTCAAAGCCGACGACGCTGCACATCTGCGCTCGCGAGGCTCCGCAGCTACGCTGCCACTCGAGTATTTATTTTGCTTCTGCAAGTTCGTTTTCCTTGAGAAGCAGCGGGGGCCTTCTTCAATGAACTGAAAAATGGGCATTGTGTGCAGGTCTGGGGGGGTCTGTGCTGTAGTTCCATGGGTAAACGTGAACCCAGGGGATGCCTGTTCAGTCAAACATTTGGTTGACATCTTCCCAAGCCAAAAATCTTGACTTCAGCAGAGGGGATTCAGCCCTTTTCCCCCTCCCCTCCTCCCTAAATGAAGGAATTATAGCCAAAACATTCTAGGGGTATTTATTCCTCCTTCTCAGAGGTGGAGCCCCGCACGTGAGCGGCTGGGGTTGGGGCTGGATGGCCAGTCTCCGCTGCCTTGAGGCTTCGCCCTTCGTTCGGATTGGGAAGCAGCAGTGGTTTCTTTCCTCGTGTTCATTACCCTACTCCCAGGCCTTCGATGGAGCCTCCTCGAGGAACAGCACAGCCCAGCCGCACGCCTGTGTGCTGTGTGGGTAAGAGGAGGAGGATGCAGTTAGTGGGGAAGGATCTGCGAAGGCAGTCCAGGCAATCGAGAAGCAGGGGGGTGCTCATGGAAGAGTGCCTGAGCATCCTCGGCGCGTGTCACGGCACCGGGAATTCCACATTAACATTCGAGTCCTGCCCAAAGAAACTGAAAAACCCCCAGCTTATTTTTAGGTAGAAGCCCTCAGTGGGCAGTAAATTACCCATAATATCCCCCAAACTAGCAATTAGCCCTGTTTGCTGACTACCTGAATCGTTTCGCCGTCGTTCGGCGCAGTCTGGGCGGTTATCACGGTACTGATGGCCAGCGCTGCAGCGCAGGGCTCCCACCGCGTGGCACCGTGCACGCCACGGGCCAGTCGGCACCGCCAACACATTCTCTTTGCTTCTTTCTGCCCTCCAGAGCTGTTTCCTCCGGCTTCAATACACGAGGAAAGCTAAGGCCCCTGTGCTGCCACAACAGCAAGAGGCTGCAAGCAGCAAGCGCTTCTGCGCCGGCTCTGGGAGTCGTTAGTACCAGAGCTCGTCTTACTTTACACCGCAGCAGGCAGTTGCAAGGGGCTGCACGAGGGCTACCACCGTTGAGGGGTTCTCACCATTCGGACACTCTTCAACACACAGAACCTATGGCATCGGCGGGGGGACTGCACTGGGTGATCGTTCGAGGTCCCTTCCTATCCCGAGTGATTCTATATTTTCTCCTCCTGAACCCTAAGGCTACTGAGTTCTCAGACCCCTGAGCAGGAGGGCTCTGGCAATGCACACATCTGCTCGGAAACCAGCGGTGACAGACAGTCACGGCCCCACGCATACACACGTCAGGCACGTGCAGCCTGGCAGCAACGCGTTCACCCATCCTGAAGGACGAACACAGAGTGAGAAGGAGAGGAATTAAAACACAGGATTGGCCGACTCCGAGCATGAAAGGTTTATTTCTGAAGTGCTGTGGATGCCTTCCCAACAAGGCTTGAATTTAGGCAACACCCCAACGGAGTGAGCGTGTAGTGCTACTGCAGTCCCATCTTCAGTGCTGGTTCTTGATGCAGTGGAGCAGGGATTCGTGCTGAAGGCTTGACGATCGCTTCTTGTTTGCATGGGTACCCCGAGAGGCAGAGAACCAGGAGCACTGCGTTTGTCTGGCTCCAGCTGAAATGACTCAGCTCCTCATTCCACGCTCAGCAACATCAGCTCCACGAGCGGGCCAGCTGCCTGCTCCACGTACCCCAGGGAGGCTCTCCAGAAAGCAGCCCTGGTGTTAAAGGGCGAGCTGTCACTGGATGGCTCCTGTTCTGCGGGGACAGAGGAAGGGCAGGCACAGCGCATGGCAAGAGGCCAGCGAGAGAACACTGCCCTGCTGGCTTTTACCTGCTCACGCTGCTGGCAAATGACTCAGACCACAGGTGAAAAACGAGCTATCTTCTCCGTTAGGGTTTAAGCCAGGACACTGACACAAGAGCCAGGAGCAACTCTTCCACCACAAAACCCACTCAGAATGGCCCCAAACCTCAACTAGTTCAGCAGCAGTTCCTCGAGCAGGGAGTCCGTGGCCAATGGCTTGGCTGAGGCAGTGGGCTGGTTGGCCACCTGCAGAGAGCAAAAAGGGAACTTAATAGAATCCTAGAATCATCAGGGATTGAAAGGGTCCTTGAAAGACCATCCACTCCATTCCCCCTGCCACAGCAGGATCACCCAGACAGAGTCCAGGCGGGTTTCAAACCTCTCCAGAGAAGGAGACCCCACAAAACCCCAGGCAGTCCCCCCAGTGCCCCATCACCCTCACTGGGAAGAGGTTATAGGTCAAGGTTGGAAGGGACCACAGGATCAACCCCCTAGTGCCAGCAGCCTGCTTCATAGAATCACAGTTCTTCAACACCAGAGTACTCTTTCCAGGGCAAACCCCCACCTCCCACTCACCCCGCACTGTTTCCAGCCCTACTAATAAACCGATCATCAATTACGAGTCCTCCCCGTGGTGCACTTGAATGCGTGTACCTGGCCAAGGCAGGCAGAAGCAGCGTGATTAAACAACAAAGTTCACCTTGTTTTTGGAGCTGAAAGCTCCTGCTGTTCCTTGGCAGAGCGGGCATGTCAAGCCTGTACTAACCACTTGCTACCTCGCTTCAGCTGGCGTGGAAAACAGCAGAGTCTCAACACCTTGGGGACAGTCCATCTGGAAACAGCTGTCTGGGGGAACTTTCTGCTTTTCTGGGAACTGAGTACGGCACCCGGGGTTTATTTATTGATTGATCTCAGGGTAACTTGGAGGATCTTCACACTGCTCACAACCCCCACGAAAACCTTGGAGTGGCAGGGTTTTTCTGTCAGAACGCGGGGCTGAAGGGTTGGGCACCTGGGATTAGCAAGAAACAGCAAAAACTGAGAGAGATGGAAACAACAGCAGTTCCTCCCTTAGGAGGAAAGGCTGAGGGGACCTGGAAAGATCACCCAGACCAATCCCCCTGCCACAGTAGGATCACCCAGACCCAGTGGCACAGGAACACAGCCAGGCGGGGCTGGAACGTCTGCAGAGAAGGAGACTCCACAACCCCCCTGGGCAGCCTGGTCCAGTGCTCCGGGACCCTCCCTGGGAAGAAGGTCCTGCTGAGATTGAGAGGGAACCTCCTCTGTTCCAGCTGGCACCCAGTGCTCCTTGTCCTGTCCCCAGATGCCCTTGAGCAGAGCCTGGCTCCATCCTCCTGACACCCACCCCTCCTATCTTTATAGACATGAGTGAGGTCCCCCCTCAGCCTCCTCTTCTCCAAGCTCAAGAGACCCAGCTTCCTCAGCCTTTCCTCATCAGGGAGGGGCTCTGGATTCATTTCAGGTGATGCTAAGCAGGCTGGGCTGTAGGCTTGTGGTCGGTGATGCTTAAATGTCATGCCCTGGCCTTTCTACAGCCTGGGCTGTAAGTGAATGGAATCGGGAGCTGCCAACTTTCTGTCATCTGGGGCTTTGTTAGCAGGAGAAAGCAGACCCCGTTCAGTGTCGTTTCCCACCGAGAAATCCAATCCCAGAGCACCAGGGCTGGTTTGCCAGCCACCGCTTCGGGCTGGGTGTGTACAGCTGCCTCAGACACTCAACCCGAAAGGCATTTGCACAGGGGCTACCTTGGCACTGGGTTCCTTCCTTGGCACCGGGTTCTTTCCTACAGCTCTTGAATAGGTAGTGAGTGAAGGCTCCTTCTTACAGTCATGAACTCAGGTAACTACTCCTAAGGGTCCCAAGAGCCTCAGCCAAGCGCTCAGCAGAATGAGTAAATATTTTATAATTAAGCCCTTAATTGAGAATTCTGTATTATATCAAGGAAAACTGCCCGCGCCGCTTGCATACGAATGATCACCCCTGCATTTCAGGGAGCAGGAGGGTGCCTTCCCTTTCCCCGGCTATTCTCATGGCTGCTTTAATAGATGGAGATGTAACACCAACGACGGGTGATACCGCGAGCGAGCCACAGCGCCTACAAATATTTGCAGAAAGAAGCTGGGAAGGAATCACCCAGCCTCTGGTCTGCAGCACAAACACCCTCATCTCCCTTTGAACTGTCTGGGTAGGCAGGAAGGAATTGCCTTCCCTACACAAATTATTTTGAGAGTGATTATGTCTGGAGATTAAAAAGCCCTCAGCCTCTGTTCATGGATAATGCGAAGGGAAAGGGATCGGACACAGAAGGACCTTCTTCCCAGGGAGGGTCCCGGAGCACTGGAAGGGGCTGCCCAGGGGGCTGTGGAGTCTCCTTCTCTGCAGACTTTCCAGCCCCGCCTGGCTGTGTTCCTGTGCCACTGGGTCTGGGTGACCCTGCTGTGGCAGGGGGGTTGGACTGGATGCTCTTTGAGGCCCCTTCCCATCCCTAAGGATTCTGTGATGCTATGAATGGCAGGTCAGAAGTCCAGAGTAACAGGGCTGAGGTCAGTGCAGGGACACGAGGCAAACAGCAGGTTCAACTGGGAGCAGCAGCTGCGTGCACTGGGAAATCAAGGCTCAGTGAAGCTATGTCCAGTTGGACATACCCAGGCAAGCTTACCCGGGGAAGGAGGAGCCTTTTACCTCCTCGGAGTTCCAGGGAAAACTCTCCTTGTACCAGATCCGTTCCGGGTCAGGCTCGAGGCAGTATTTTCTGCAGTACCCACAGCCCAACAGAGAACCTCCTCATCAGATACAGGGGGGGGGAAGGAAAGGCTTCTCCTTCAGGTCAGTGCAAGACAGAGCCACAACAGAGCTGTAAGAACCGAGCCCAGAGGGGTGAAAGCTCAGGCACTAAATGCAGCCACTGGTCACTTTCTCCTCAACATTCAGACAGAGCAGCAGATCTCTCCAGAGGGGAATGAAAGCAGCTGCTGGTCGTGAAATGATTCTCTCTGCTAATCGGGGTGAAACTTGGAATGCAGTTGACTCAGAAATACATTTCAATGAATGTTCTTCCGTTTCATGACTACATCATTTGTTTTAAGGGTCACGATGCGGGTAAATCACGTGCGAGCTCAGGTGCAGAGGCGAAAGCAGCAGAAAGCTGAGGGGAAAGCTATCTGATCGCATCTCTGTTTGCTAGGTACCGGCCAAGGAGACTCAGCAGGGCTAGAAAAGATCTACAGATAGCAAACTGAACGTTTTAATCTCTAATGCTAAAAGAAAAACCCTGGTCACCAGGCAACTGGCGTTAGCTATTCAGATTATGCTCCTCATTTCCTCAGGTGAAACACACTGCAGTGCCCAGTGAAGTCAGGGAAAGGTGAAGAGTGCTCAGAGCCCCCCCGAAAGTGAAAAGGGAAGGAAAAGCCACCCCACGTGATGGCCTCGGGTGTGCAAGGCTGGGATGCATCGCTTCACTACCAGTATTTCTAAACCTGCCCCCGGAGGTGCCCAGGAAGAGCTTTGCTGTGAAGGTGCTGCTGGTGAGACCTAGATCATAGAGTCACAGAATCCCTAGGGATGGAAGCCTGGAGAAGAAGAGACTCTGGGGAGATCTTAAAGTGACCTTCCAGTCCCTGAAGGGGGCTACAGGAGAGCTGGGGAGGGGCTGTTTCCAAGGGCTTGGAGTGGCAGGAGCAGGGGGAATGGTTTCCAGCTGGAAGAGGGGAGGTTGAGACTGGAAGTCAGGAGAAAGCTCTTTACCAGGAGGGTGCTGAGACCCTGGACCAGGTTGCCCAGGGAGGCTGTGGCTGCCCCCCAGCTCCCTGGCAGTGTTCAAGGCCAGACTGGCTGGGGCCTTGAGCACCCTGGTCTGGTGGGGGGTGTCCCTGCTCATGGCAGGGGGTTGGAACTGGGTGATCTTTCAGGTCCCTTCCAACCTGACCCACTCTAGGAATCTATGAATCCTTCTTCAGACTGGCTGAGTGAAGGCTCCATCATCCTGGCAGAAAGGCTTGTGGGGCACCACGAACAGAGCAGTGCCTCATGCTACAGGAACTCTATCCTGCTGGGTAGCACTGGAAGAGCACTCATTTCTTCTCTGGGTCCTACTGTTGGAAACTGAGACCACCCGTGTCAGCCAGTCGGGTGGTGCCGTCCCCTCTGGGAGCAAGAATGGACTGGACAGTTGAATTCTCTGTCTTTAGGAACCTTCTCTGTAGCTGCTGTAACTGAAGGCTTCGTGCAGGGAAGGGATTTGCCTTTGACTGAGTGCAGGGCACTGGCGATGCCTGAACACAACGAGATGAAGTCAAGCATCAACCCTGCCTTTTTTTAAGTGGGAAATCAAGTGTTTCCCTTGATTGTGCGGATGACGACACCGAGAGCAGGGCTGAGGTCCCAACACTCGAGAAGAGCCTCTCGGCACAGTGCTGCAGGGCCTCAGTCACCTCCCAGCAGAGCTTTTCCTGGCCTGGTCTCAAAGGGCATCACCCAGCCTCCCTCTCTCTGCCCGACACTTCCTTTTCCCATGACAGAAATACATGTGACACCGCTAGCTCCATCTCCACCCGGCTGCAATCTCCTCCGCACATCTGATGCTGCCCCTGAATTCAGTCCCTCCTGGAATAAAAGAGGGCCAGCACCCCATGGACCGACTGACCTGGAAACTCTGCACGGAGATAGCCTGGGCACGGAGCAGGGGTGCCAGGGGAACCCCACAAATCACAGCCACTGGGCAGAGGGACAGCTGGCAGAAAGACAAAAGCAAACCACGGCCTCTACCTTCCAGGGGCTCCCTCAGCCGACAGCACTGCAGCCGGCTGCCGAAGCACATCTGCATCAGCAAAACCTGCTGCTGCCCTACACAACCTCTTGCTACGGTCCCCTTGCAGGAGGAACTGGGGCAGAAAAGGTCGGGATGGTGGTGTGAGCCAGGAGAACCATTTCCTACCACAGAATCACAGACTGAGGCTGGCAAAGACCTCTCTCTGAGCTCCTCCAGCCCAGCCCAGGACCTGACATCTCCCCAGCAGCCAGACCAGGGCACTCAGGGCCACAGCCAGGCTGTCCTTCAACACCTCCAGACACGGATGGGGACTCCCCCCCTGCCCTGGGCAGTCCAGTCCAGGCTCTGAGCACCCTTTCCCTGAGGAAGGGCTTCCTAACAGCCAACCTAACCCTCCCCTGGCAGCTTCAGGCTCTGCCCTCTCATCCTGGCACTGGGTGCCTGGGAGAAAAGCCTGACCCACACCTGTCTACAACTTCCCTTCAGGGAGTTGGACAGAGGGAGAAGGTCCCCCTGAGTCTCGTCTCCAGCCCAAACACCCCCAGCAGAAGCAGGTGTGGGGGATACAGGACAGGTTTCAAGTGGCTGCCCTGTATGAAGCTACAGGGGCAGCCCACTGGAGCGGTGTGGCATGTTCAGCTGGGAAACGCTCACTACAGCCCCTGAAATGAAGACCCCCGTTCTCAGACACGACAGCCCGATGCTCCCTGATCCAGGCTGTCACAGAGCGCCGCTGCCAGCGGTATGATTTTTGCTGTCAATATCAATTTGGAAGGTGCTATTGATAATGTGCCAGTGCAGCTCAATAACGCTTGACTCGGGGTGTGCTCTGGAGTCCCTGTGCCTTTTCCCTGTGTGCTCCAAACAGGCTTTGCCAATATTCTCTGTCGCTAGGTGCAGGCAACGCAAGGACACCGAGCATCTGTGCACAGCCGCTCGCTGTCTCTTTACTCTGCTGGGTCAGCTAAGAAGCCTTTGCGATGCTTGAAGCAGCTTCCTTCCCCTGTGAGTGGTCAGCAGGGGCCGCAGCGTCCCTTGGGGATGGGTTTCCATCTCATGAAGATGCCAAAGGAGAGAGAAGTTGGACACTAAAAGCTCAGACGAGACCCCATCGCAGAAGCACAGAGCTGCTGGCTCCTGTTGAGCTTTGTGTCCACAAGCACCCCAAGTCCCTCTCCTCAGGGCTGCTCTCCAGCCGGTCAGTGCCCAGCCTGTGTCTGTGCTTGGTGTTGCCTCGCCCCAGACACAGACCCTTTCACTTGGTCTTGTCAAACCCCATGAGGCTGGCTTGTGCCCCCCTCCCCAGCCTGTCCAGGTCCCCCTGGATGGCATCCCTACCTCCAGCGTGTCTGCAGCACCTCACAGCTTGGTGTCGCCAGCCAACGTGCCGAGGGTGCCCTCAGTGCCTCTGTCCATGACACCTACAAAGATGAACAAGAGTGGTCCCAGGACTGATCTCCGAGGGACTCCGCTTGTCACCGGCCTCCCCTTGGACACGGCCCCACCGACAGCCACCATCAGGAGGTGAACCGACACAGACTCCGAACCCAGCCGAGACGATCCGGACTCGGTTTTGCGATACCTAACTGGATTTTGAGAGGCAGCCACACACCAGAGTCTCTTTTCCACTTCCCACCTGAAAGGAGAGACGGAGCAGTTAGCGGGAGAAGGGATGCGAACCGCGTGTGCTCTTCCGGTTCCTTGGGTCACGCTAAGAAGTTTGGTTAAGGCAGTCCCGAGTCTGCAGTGAGTTACCTCTGAGCGCACGGCACGTGCTTCCATTGTCTCTGATCTCAACGACCATCCCAGGAGGCTGTAAAAAGCAGGCAATTACGGAAAGCTAATTTGCTCCAACAGCGACACCTCCCATGTAGTTGGGAGGTCTATTAGAGCCCGTGTAGTCGCCACTATTTGCATATTAATAGCACCTGCTCCCCTGCTCTGGGATTTACTTCTCCTGCCAGCAGAGGGACGGGACAAACAAACAAACAGGGAGGAAAAGCCTTTCCCCAGGTTGGATGAGCGAGAAACCGCCCGGCCGGGGCTAAGGGTGCCAGGTTAGTCAGGGGCAACGAGCTAGGACTGGGGTGCCAGCTGCGGCTGTCAGAGACGCTGGACACTGCAGCTCACTTAAACCAAAGAGAAGCCCAAAGCAAAGCTCCGGGCGAGAAAGCCTTCTCTGGGCAGGGCTGGGCACGCCGGCATTGCTCTCCTGGCTCGGGTCTGGAGGATGGAAAAGTTTCACTACAGAAACCCAGACGCTGCAGCGAGGGGAAAAAAAACCCACAACAACCCCCCCCCTTCACAGCCACAGGCACCAGAAGCAGAGCCCCCCAAAGCGGAGCTTGATTAAACCTCTACAAAAGCCCAGGCCGTGACGTTAGCCAGGCCTGCAGGACCCTGCGTCCCGCACATAAAACACAAAATAAACTCAAACCAGCCACAGGCTGAAATTTACAGCAAGCCAAGCTCCATCTCTGCTGCTGACCGGCGCTTCCCCTCCTGGCCCCCTAAGCCTGAAAAAAAAAGCCCCTCGCATACTCCTACAGCCCATCTTCTCCAGGGGAAGGGTGAAGGCAGCTTCCTTTCCACGGTAGCAGATGGAAAAAGCTCGCTCTGCGGTGCAGAGCTGAGCCAGACCCAGCAGGCTGGACGGCCAACGCGTGCCTCGCTGCGCAGAGCTCGGGACGCTGAGCAGCAGGACAGGGCAGTAGCTCTTTTCCCAGGCAGGCTGCTGATAGTCCTAAGCGAGAGACAACCACGCTCTCCCGTTCCCTTCACGATTACAAGGGTCCTGTAGCTCTCCCACATGTTTTTCACACCCATTGCTTTCATCCTGACTGGGCACCTTTTTCAGGGAGGCACTGAAAGACCCGCTGGGGTACTCAGGGCCAGTGCCCTGGATTGCTGAAGCAGTGAGTGCCTTCCTATTCCCAAACAAAGGCAGCAGTTGTCTTGAAGCTACAATGACTGAGATGTTCCCAAAGCATTGAAGATCAGAAGTGGAAGAGCATTCCATGTGTCTTAGAATCCTAGAATCCTTAGGGATGGGAAGGGACCTCCAAAGATCCTCCAGTCCAGTCCCCCTGCCACAGCAGGATCCCCCAGACCCAGTGGCACAGGAACACAGCCAGGCGGGGCTGGAACGTCTGCAGAGAAGGAGACTCCACAGCCCCCCTGGGCAGCCTGTGCCAGTGCTCTGGGACCCTCCCTGGGAAGAAGGTCCTGCTGAGATTGGATGATCTTTCCAGGTCCCTTCCGATCCCTAAGGATCTAGGATTACAAGCTCAAGGGTTGCTGTCTTGCCCCTCGAACACCCCCAACCCACGGCTTTTTCTTCTCTCTTTGCTTTCACTGTGAAGTTTGCAGCAGCTGGCCTTGCAGAGTGTTTTGAAAGCAGGGGAGAGGATCAATACACACCGCACCGGGTAGGAGCGTGGAGCAGAGCTGGGAGCTGTGGTGAGAGGGTTCGCATTGTCTGCGGAAGGAGTCTACAGCGGCACGGCATCGGGAGGAATAATGGAAGACGGGGGGACTGTCTCTTCCATCTGGTAAATTACAATCCCAGCCTAGGAAATGATACCTTACACCGCAAATCACTCGTGAATCTCAGGCTGGGCCGATCACCGGTTCTTCCTCAGGGCTGCAGAACCTGATCTATACGAATTTGAGGCTCGGCGGGAGGTGGTGTGTAAGTGTGATTTGCATCTCAATTCTTAGTCCACCGCAACCTTTAAATCTTCCTGCGGCGCCACCACAATGGAAGTTGTTGTTCTCCGTGTGCTCAAAACAGGCATTGAAGCATCGAGGGATCCCGGTGCAGAGGGGGTCGGTTGGTAACGGCAAGGAACGTGGCGTTCCTGCTCGAACTGCTTCAAAACACTGCGTTCCATCACAGTCTGCTGGCGTTTCGGGGGGATCGGGTCCCCTGGCACCATCGCTGGGGACTCCTGTGGTGCTGATCACTGTCGTTCTACCAGTGCAGACACCCCAGCCCAGAGGGTGAACCGGATCCTGGGCTGCATCTTGAGAAGGGTGGCCAGCAGGTCGAGGGAGGTGATTCTACTCCACTCTGGTGAGACCCCAGCTGGAGTACTGCGTCCAGTTCTGGAGCCCTTACTACAAGAAGGATGTGGATGTGCTGGAGCGAGTGAAAAGGAGGGCCACCAGGATGATCAGAGGGCTGGAGAACCTCTCCTGTGAGGCCAGGCTGGGAG
>VZRI01010704.1:1248564-1275807 GCA_013397515.1 Upupa epops | reverse complement strand
AGGAGGGGGCTGCCTGGGGGGTTTGTGGAGTCTGCTTCTCTGGAGAGGTTCCAGCCCCTCCTGGACCTGGTCTGGGTGATCCTGCTGTGGCAGGGGGATTGGACTGGATGATCTTTCCAGGTCCCTTCCGATCCCTGATGATTCCACGACTCCAGTTTTGCCTGCCAAGAACCCAGACTATGTTACATGACTTAGTTTTTGTGAGAAGCCTCCCGGAGCGAAGAGCTCACCACAAATAAAACCCTTTCCCTTGCCAAGACGAGCCTGCGAGTAACGGCTCAGGGAAATCCAGGCAGACCCCTTTCCTAGAGGCAGCAGCGGCTCTGCCATCCTTTCTGCTGTCTACAAGAAGGGTGACCCACCAACACCGCGGCGACGACAGCAGGACGCTCAGATCTCCCCCCAGATCTCCGTGGGTCAGCCTGCAAACCCGCAACGCCTGCTGGAGAGGAATCATTCACAAGAACAAGGGGGCTTCCCTGTGCTGCCACTGCATGGGGGGACGAGTTTGCAGGGAGAGAAGGGAAAACTTCTGCTTCTAAGTCCTTCAGCCAAGGAAATGTTCCATGTCAACCGCTCCCAGCTCCTCACCTCGTGTCAACAAAGACAGGTCTGCATGCCCTTCCCGTGTGCTTGTGGAGCCAGCTGAGTCAAACTCTTTGAGAGGAAGCCAGTGTGCAGAGCCTGCCACGGGCCACGGGAGATGGTTATTAATGTTCTGGCAGAGCTCAGATGCCTCTCCTCGCTGCACGTGGAGCCAAGGTTTGTCCTGAAGAGGTACGCGTGGCCACGAATTCAGATGTACATTTGTTTTGGCAATTCGATAGCCGCTTTCCTACGGCTACAGTTTTATTGCCACTTACTCAGATGTGGCTAACCTCAGCAACCCTTCCCAGGGCCACGTCCTCCCGCTGATTGAATTTCCAGGCTCCAAACCTCAAAGCCCAAGACAAGGGTGCGGGAGCCTGTCTCCGGCGGCAGGAGACCGTCGAACACGTATCGCAGCGGCACTTCCAAGTTTCTTTCTGGTTTTGCTCTTGATAGGAGCTTTCTAGTGACTTCAGCAGACGCAGCCTCAGCAAGGCCAGATTTCCTCCCCAGCTCATAAAGGCTTTTCCATTCCCTCCCTCTCGCTCGCCGTGCTGGGACCCGGTGATGCCAGCGCCCCGGTTCACAAGGTCACAGCGCTTTTCACCATGAACTTGCACAGGAGCTGCTCTCCTGTGACAAACGCAAAGCAACTCTGCACAGAGGTGGCTAGGGTGCTTCGGGAAACGCAGAGTTAAGTGTGCTCCCCAACACGGAACAGGCCTAGCACTGGAGAAGTCACCCCTGTGTGCTGAGTACTTGCGTTCAGAGGCAGGGGTGGGGGCTGACTGTACAGCACAAGACCCTGACTCGCAGGTTGCTGACCCAGGACATCCCCAACAATCACTTGCTTTGTCATCTGAAAGCCCCACCAGAATACTTCAGCCTGAAAAAAAGTCAGGTCCTGAACACCAGGCTGCAAATAAAACTCACTATGATCTTAATAGAAAAACAGAGCAAAGACTTCTCTTCTCTTTAAGGACACTTGCTTGTCGAGAGCACCGAACGCAGTCAGAAGTACAGATCTTACCAACTGCTCTTCAGCTCAGCGTCGCTGGCATTCACAACACACGACTTCTGTGTTTGTACTACATTTCCCTAACAGCTTACATCGAGGCCAAACAGACAGCATTCTGCAAAGGTCTTCTAAAATAAGCTTATTTAAAAGAGCGAGGTCAATGCCCAGCATATGTCAGGCGCTGCGAGCAGAAATCAAAGAGTTTGGAGCAAATGGAGTTTGTCAGAAGGCAGTGGTTTCCCATGCCAGGCTCTCTCACCAAGTTCACATTGCTGCTGCCAGAAACAGTAACGATCCCATCACACGGACCTCAGCTCTGCCGACGTGTCTGTGCGCGGGCTACCCGGCTCACTGGACAAGCCTAATGCACAGAGAAGTGTGCTCGTCTGGACGTGCTCTTTATTGTCTCCATGACTGTGCTTTGAAGGGGACGCACGCCGAGCCCACGCCTCGGCCCCCAGGCTCTATTAAAATCGGATCAAAGCATCAGCAAGGTAATTAATTCCACTTCTAATATGCCCATCCAGGCCAAAGAGACCGTTAACACAGAGGACATACACACATGGAATCATGAATGTTTGAAGAAACCATGAAAAACCAGCGCATGGAGCTCAGGGATTGGACTGGGTCACCTTTCCAGGTCCCTGCCAATCCCTACTGTTCTGCTCCGTGACTGGGTCTGGGTGATGCTGCTGTGGCAGGGGGATTGGACTGGATGATCTTTCCAGGTCCATCCCCATCCCTAGTGATTCTATGACACGGTTTAGCAGTGGGCTTGGGACTGGTGGGCTAGCAGCTGGACAAGTAGCTCAAGGCTTTTCCGACCTGAGCAATCCTCTGCTGCTGTAATTCTGCTCGGTTTTGATCACAGCAAAGAAAAGGCCTTTTCTAAAAATTAAAACAAGAAAAAGCTTCTCCTCTGTCGAGATGAAGTCACTCTGCCTGGTCTTCTAAACCACACCTTGCACACCCACGTTTGTGATCTGAATCAGAACACGCTAGTGCCACTTTACCCTCTCTCTCTGGCAGTTTAAATGGATCCTAACGGCTTTGCCTTGAGTGATTCCCATCCCACAGTGAATCCCTCTCATTTACAGCACCTTCCACTCTTCCCTCCCAAATAATCACTCCCGGATAATCACTTCTCCCCGCATTATTGCTCTCTTCCCCCTGACTCCACATGCTGGTACAGTCTGCTTGTTGACGTCTTCACCACGCGTCTTGTTGCTCTGGTACACGACAGCCGGGGATTTAAAAGAAGGCTAAAAGCTGCCTGAAAAAGGCCACCCTCTTTCCTGGCTCTACAGGTTGGCTTCTACCTCGCCACCGCCTCCTTTCCAGGCTACAAAGTGAGGAAAGGAAGAGCAAGGAAGAAGGAGCAGGTTGCAGTCACCATCCCTCCAGCAGGGTACTCATGGTTCAGGTCTTGGCAGGTGCTTCTGCAGCCCCAATCTGCTTGTGGCTTGTGGCTTGCTAACGGGGCCCTGTGAGCTGGAGACCGGGTTGGGTGAGCCTGTTAAGGGATGCAAAACCCCCACGGGAGCCCTGCCACCAAACAGGAGCCCTCAGCAAAACTCCTAAGAGGTTGTGACTGAAAACTAAGGCCAGGGCTGCCCTGTGTTCCCTGCGACATCCTCCTACATCAGCTCCCCACCAGCAGCGGGATCTGACCTCATTCCTGGCTACAAAGGTGTGAGGTGTGGGTGTCAGGAGGATGGAGCCAGGCTCTGCTCAAGGGCATCTGGGGACAGGACAAGGGGCACTGGGTGCCAGCTGGAACAGAGGAGGTTCCCTCTCAATCTCAGCAGGACCTTCTTCCCAGGGAGGGTCCCGGAGCACTGGACCAGGCTGCCCAGGGGGGTTGTGGAGTCTCCTCTGCAGATGTTCCAGACCTGCCTGGCTGTGTTCCTGTGCCACTGGGTCTGGGTGATCCTGCTGTGGCAGGAGGATTGGACTGGACTGGATGGTCCTTCTAGGTCCCTTTCCATCCCTAAGGATTCTATGACTTTATGTGGGCGGTCATCACAGACCTCATTGTTAATTGAAGGTTCATTTCCTTGGCCTAACTGTCCTGTGCCACCCGTGATTCCACCCTTTCTCTTCAAACTGCCTTGTGACACTGAACCCAGCTTTCGGGTTCCACTACTGCAACTCCCACAGCCCGCAGGCAGCGTGCCGTGCAGGAGAACAGCCCAAGCTAACAGTCCGAGGCAGCATCCCTCCATGTACATTTATGAGAGCTGCCACCAGGTGCCTCCATTCTAAAATCGCTGTGTTCCACAGACAGAACGCTTCTCTTTCCTGCACCCCTCGCACGGTGGAAAACCCTCCTTCAATCAGCAGCAGCCTGGCTGAGGATAGGAGCTGCTTATTTTTTAATAGCACAGGACATCGTACCGGAGCCACTCGGGGCTTCCAGAACAGCCCGAGCTGTCCCTGCCTCATCGGACCCGATGGATTCGAACCCGACTGCAACCCTCGGGTTTATTTTTCTCTGAAAACTCCAAATCAACACCAAATCAGCACTACGTGGGTATCGCAGGGGCGGTCTGCGCGCAAGGCCTGCAGACACTGAGGCTCGTAGAGTCAAACGGAGGCGATTAAATGCTGGGAGTAATTGATTATTAATATTTTCTACATTCAGATGCACACAGAGCAGACACGACCAGCTGGAGGGATGCTCTCCACCGGGGCCTTTATTATATTTATGCCTCAGAACGGGAGATCCAGCTCGGGTGTCAAAGGGCATTTCTTCAAAACAGAGAAACGATGAGCAAATACAAGGGTTACGTGGGAGGACCTGCAGCGCAGGACTGCACCGGACCATGAGCTGAGCTACAGGGATAATCGAGGTGCTGGAGCGACCATGAGCAAGGCAGAAGAAATAAAATAAGGTAAAAGGAAATAAAACCATCTCCAAATGCAAGATTGCAAATGCACAAGGGCTCGCGGCGCGAGAGGGATTCCGGAGACTTACTGAGCCGTTATTTCTGTGGCATGTGTACTCAGACAGGCTCCCAGCCCTGACCAGTTGAATCCACATCAGATCAGGGAGACACAGGGTCAGCAGGCCGAATGTGGATCCGGGCGCCTGGCACAGCTGGTCTCCTGAGGTGCAATGCCCTTGTCACCAGCGCTGGCACTTTGCGTTGGCTCTACGGCAGCACACGTGCTTCCCGCGTTTGGGACCCGTTAGATCCCTTTACCCTCCAGCCACGTCCCTTCCTGTTAGCCACGCGTCCGTACACGTCGCCATGCGATTCCCCTGCAGCGCGGTGCCAGCTCTTTGCCCCCTCTGCTGCCCCAGCACGCTGCCCGTGCTCTTGGAGCTGCCCTCCCAAGGAAGCAGTGGCAGAACCCCGCCAGGGTGGTTTTTATACAGCACTGAGGATGTTCAGTTACCGCCCTGATGGAGCTCCTGTTCTGACAAGCGACGCTGCCAGCCTGGATCTGCACGTCCCGAACACCAGGCCTGCGACTTGTAAGTGCTGCTCCAACGATGCGAGAGTGCTCTTAGGGAGCTGACGGTACAGCCATGGCCTACGCCGGCTCCACCTCAGAAGTCTTCACTAACTCTTAGGCTCCCTGAAGTATCAGCTGCAGAGCGTGAATCCCCTCCGGCTCTCTCTGCAGCCCCCACTACATGAAGGAATGGCATCACATAAAATCCTGAATCCTCCTGAAAGCCATGATGCTCTTGGTCACCTCCCTCCGTTCTCCTACCCACCCTCCCGCGAGAGCAGGGAGAAGTCTTAGGAAGGAGGCCATGGTCTTCTTGTGATGTCCCTTTGTGACAGAGCATGGCAGCTGGCTGGGGACAGATGAAGAGCACCCACAGGTCAAGAGACTGGCTGGTCATTGGTACCTGTTGCTGCAGAGGGGAAGGTTGGTCTATCCTCAAGAGACAGCTGGGTCTCTTGAGCTTGGAGAAGAGGAGGCTGAGGGGGGACACCAGGAATGTCTCAATCTGTGAGGGGTGGGTGTCAGGAGGATGGAGCCAGGCTCTGCTCAAGGGCATCTGGGGACAGGACAAGGGGCACTGGGTGCCAGCTGGAGCAGAGGAGGTTCCCTCTCAATCTCAGCAGGACCTTCTTCCCAGGGAGGGTCCCGGAGCACTGGACCAGGCTGCCCAGAGGGGTTGTGGAGTCTCCTTCTCTGCAGACGTTCCAGCCCCACCTGGCTGTGTTCCTGTGCCACTGGGTCTGGGTGATCCTGCTGTGGCAGGAGGAGGGGGCTGGATGATCTTTCGAGGTCCCTTCCCATCCCTAAGGATTCTGTGATTCTATGGAGCCATAACAACCTGCAGACAGATTCCAAACCAGTGCACTGCCCTGCCTTATGAATGCTAGGATTGTTAGGTAGGTAGGAGACCCCTCTACAAACTGAGATGCCCTAGCTTACAAAAACACTCCTAAGACAGCCTCAAGCAACATGCAGTGGTCTTTTCAGGTGCAGCCACCTTACAGTGATGACCGAGTACCCAGTGGCAACGCAGGTCCCTCCCAAGGGGTTATTCGGTCAGGGTGCCAAGGCCTCCTCTCTGTTCCATACACACGTGAAGTGTGTTGAGTCCCCCCTTCTGAACAGAAGTGTTCTGTATTGTGGGTGAGTTCTGATCAGCAGACCCCAGCCACGGCACTGAGCAGCCATTCAGGACCAAGACCTGGCAAACTCCCTGCTGAGGAGCTTGGCAGGGAGGCTCCGACCTGTCATCTGGGTCAAGGTTTTAGCCGCTGTCGACACCAGAAGGGGAAAAGCACTTGTCGTCTGTGAATGTCCAACTTGACCGCTGCGAGCGAGGAGTTGATTCAGGCTGCCAGTGCTGGCTCTTCCACAGATAATAAACGAGGCTGGCCTTTCTCCTGACATCACACTTCAATCAAAAACTTTCTCACAAAATGTCACTTTCAAAGTCGCAGCTTTAGGAAAAAAAAAAACCCCAGTCTTTATAAAAAATTCATGGCCACAATGATCTGATAATGCAGCTTTCTGATACCAGCAGATGTTTTGTCTAACATGTTCCCTGAAGCTGTACTCTGTGCCTTCATATCTTTCATTTCCAGTTGCTATCTGCTGACTGTGGGATGTCATGTACGTACCCTATAGCGATGCGCAGCAATTCGCATCTAACACCGCCGCGTGTAATGAGCTTCACAAGATGCTTGTCGCAATAACTCCGCACTTCCCCGACCATATGGAACACAACACTCCAAAGCCCACAGACACTTTTTTTTATTACAGTTCAGATCCTTAAAACATAATCTGTGTGATGTCTAGTGAACGTACGTGAAGAGCTGATGAAAACAAAGTTAACACTTGTTCGCATCATCTGTTACAAACGTCCAATTTGGGACAATAAATTTCCTCGGAACCTGTTCTTTTGCTGACTCGTTGCTTTATCTTTTTTCTTTTTCTCTCACGTAGGTTTTTTTTATGAACTATGCATATGTATTAAATGGGATTTGTTTTCCCTAGATACCAATTTGCATAAAGTGCAAGCCATCATGGGTTGGATAGAAGCAAATTACTTCTCCAGCAAGATCACACTTCTTTTTTTCTCCCCCCCTTTCTCTCTCCCTTTTTTTTTAATTTTAACAAACCACAGGCAGAGGCTGTTAAAAGCACTTAGCCAGCGATGCCAACTATCACTGCTCTAAAAATAATTTAAAAAAGCAGATGCAGGGGAAGGTATTACTCCGTTACGCACGACGACAACACGACCCCGGTCTGGAGCAGCGAACCCAGCCGCTCGCCTGCAACTGGAGCTGCCTGATGCCCGGTAAAACACAAGCATGGCTTAGTGCTCGGGAAGCAGAGAGCAGCAGACTCTCTCAGAATCCCCATCCTCTTCTCCTAGCATCCCCGGTGTGTTTGCAGAAGTCCTGAGCATGTTACTCCTAGGTCTTGCTCAGCCTCCTCTCGGGAGCCCTACTGGTTCACCACATGCAGACTCTTACCAGGACTGTGGAGGACAGTGTGAATACTGCCTCAAAATGTCTTTACAAGCACTGGGAGGCTTTCCTCTGCCCATTCCCGATCTGGCTGGCTCCCTGGTGTTGGAGGTGCCCAGCGGGAAGGCAGCTGCCCTCCTCACAGGCTTTGGAAACTCCGGTTTCCCTTTTTCCCTCCTCGTAGAGCGTATGTTGGCAAGAGCTGCAGCTCTAACAACGTGACAGATCCAAAGTTCAGAGCTGAGCCCTCTGCTCTGGGGGAGGAGGAGACACAGATGAGGGAAAGTTTACCACAAGTGGACTTTAAAAAGACTTCAAGAAGCAGGTTATCAGAGCAGATCTGTGATGCACAGCCCACTGCTAAGAGGACTTGCAGGGCACGAGACAAACTCGGAACTGTGGGGTGCTAAGCTCACCAAGGGGAACAAATCAGCAAGGATGCTGAGCTGCAAAGTTTCCAGCCAGGTCTGAACTTCTCCAGCATTTTCTGCTGGGACATTGCTTGGGCTGCTGAGCACAGTGGGCCCTCGCTAAACATCGTGTTTTATTCTGCTGAGTTCTCCCCAGGTGACTGCAGGGCCTAAGCATTCCCCTCCGAATGTAATCCCAAATCCATCCGTACCATGCGCTTGGGTTACTTCAGCTCTGGATGGACTGGAGGGATTGCACCCCCCCAGAATAAGGCAGAACATCAGTAACTGACGGCGGGTACAGGACTATTAATAGGGGCAACGACCACGACGAGACGCTGAGGAGCACTTCAGAGACCTGTGGGTGCCAGAAGAGCGAGTTAGGATTTAGGGTGCGTGAAGTCTCAGGAGATGGCTTTGCACTTGCTAGATCACTTTCTATCTGAAGACGCACAGATTTCATGGTGTGTGAGGATGTGAAAGGGGAAAAACAGTCTCCAGCGGCAAAAACATCGGCAGCCTTTTGGGAGGGAACAAGTCCCCCAGTGTGCCGCCTCCCTGTTGTTCGGGCATGCTGCTTTGCTTCCCTGTTTGTATTTGTCGCGTTTAACAGAAACAAGGCAGAACTTAAAAGAGCACCCCTGCTCCCAAATGACTACCAAAGCACAAAGAAGTTATGCAAAGGCTGTAAGAAAGACTCACAAGAGGGAATTGAGTGGCAGCTTTGAAAACGGGACGTTTCTGTGGCCGAGAGCGGCCAGCGTGAACCAACAGAATCGCTGTGGGACCGGGGGAAGCCGGCTTTGGGACACCTACCTTCACACAGAGAGAAGCACACGGAGCTCGTTTCTCTACATCTGCTGCCTTGAAAGGCAGGAAGCATCACCAGCTTTCTCTTGCTTGGAAACCCTGGCTCGCTCAACCAGCAGTTTGGAAAGGCAGTGCCTGGGCATCCTGGTACAGGTGCCTCTGCAGCCCCAGTCCTCCGGAGACAGGAGGCAGCCAAAGAAATACACTGCTGGAGCTCAGCTGAAGGCAGCATACGACACCCACCTGTCCAGCAGGCGCTAGATAACATGCAATCATGGCCTCCTACCGCAGTAAATTCTACATAAACCCAGACCTTTCAAAAAGAAGCAGTAAAAAAATGTGTTTTTCTCATTCCTTATCTGTCCCTACTCCGTTTTACCTAAGGCTGCCTATTAGCTCAGCTGGTGGTGTCACTTACTTCACCGGAACCTGTTATCATGGAAGATTTCTTATGGGATTTTCTCTTCCGTTGGCGCCGTGCTTTGTGCAGAGTTGTCTTTCCTTCCATTAGACAAAGGGTTAAGGGACTCGCGTTTTGCCCATACAGACACAGTTGTACTCCCTGTGGGTTTCCGCCTTCCTATAGGCTGCAGCGATGACCTTGGAAACAGACAAAAATGATGCATGGTGGCAATAAATATTATAGCTTGCACCTGTTTCTCATTACGCCTGCCAAGCGGATCCGGAGATCCCGAGAAGAGAAATGCGTTGGCTTCGCATCGGGCACTCTCTGCTGTCTCATCCGGACCACGCGGCGTTTCCCCGCAAGACCTCGCTGCCTTGGTTCTTGGTTTTCTTTTTCAGACTTGAAGAGAGTTCTGGATTGAAAGGCATCTTCTCAAAGAGGAACCTCTCCACCTAAACTCACCCGTAACTCCGAAGCTGGAACCTGATGGATTTACACCGAGGCTCAAAGCAGTTCACGGCAGGAGCCTCAAAATGCACCTCCTTGATTTCACAGGTCTGTTCGGGACTCCTCCTTCCCCTCCTCTCCTCTCCCTCTTAAACTCTGGAGCTCAAGACAATCTCTAGCTATCTGTGTTCTAGTTCAGGAAGAACAGGGTTTGGTATCACCCTTCCACTGCTTCTCTTCCGCAAAGAGTATCTGCTCTGTTTGAGACAAGAGACTCAGGAGGACCCCCCATCCCCGATAACAGCTAACGGCCCAGCTGAGTGGACAAAGGGCAAGGTCTCCAGGCAGGAGCCATGGAGCTGCCCAGAGCTGAGAGCAAGGTTTAGAGAGAGGGTTGTGACCAGCTTAGAGGGGGCATGGGGGGTTCCTATTTACCCTGCACCCCAACAGAAGACTCTGTTTGGGAGTGAGCAGTGGATCTCTCCTTTTTCCTCTCCTGGAGCTCTGTAATACACTGGGGCTGCCTCAGCCCAGCAGCTCTGGCTGGGCCACTCCTCACAGGGCTTGTTTTCCAGACCTCTCCCCAGCCTCATTGCCCTTAACTGTTCAGTCTAGAGAGGGCTGAGAGGAGCCCTTGTGGCTCTGTAGAGCTACCTCAAAGGAGGTTGTAGCGAGGCTGCTGCTGGTCTCTTCTCCCAATTCCTAATGCTAGGGGTGAGGGGAAGTGGTCTCAAGCTGCATCAGGGAAGGGTTAGATCGGATCTTAGGAAGAAGTTCTTTCCTGAGAGAATGGCTGGGCACTGGAACCCCCCAGGGAGGTCTAGGGGTTAGGGAAACATTGGAATGAGGGCTGGACTTGATGGTCCTGGAGGTCCTTTCCAGCCAGGATGATTCTGTGATTGGACTGTACAGCAAGGACTTGATGGAATTGCATGACATCACAGACGAAACACAAAGCAACATCAAGAAGACAGTTTAGGTCTTGGGAAGCCACAGATCCCTTTCTCAGTTTAGTGGTTTCATCTTCACAGTCTAGCAAAGGTTTGCTGGTTGTGCATTCATCTCAGAGCCACCAGAAGTTTCTCAATGTAACTCAGAAGCCCTGTGTTTGGTGGAATGAAATGACCCTCTGCTCAGTCAGAATCGTTCAGGGGTGGAAGTTGCAAGGGGATTGTTTTGGTACTAATGAAGGCAGAATAGGACGGGGTGAAAATACCCCTAGCCACGAGGAAGACATGGCTAGGGAAGGGAACAGCTTAGCCCGTGTGCTGCGATGAAGCCCCGCATCGGTATTATGGCAAGAGTTCTGCTCCGGAGAAGAGACAGCTGCAGAGGTAGCTGGCAGGGGTAGCACATCTTCCTCTCGTACACTCTTTCTCTTCCATTTCACCTTTGAAGGCTGGTAGTAAAACGCCTGCTGGCACCCCCCATGTCTGGAGGTACCCAGAGTGGTTCAGCCCATCGCGAGTGCTGTGCCAATCATTTAGCAATTCCCACAGCTGCCTTTGTGAGAAGCCTCTCTCTTAAGCCTCTGGTTTAAGAATTTAGAGTAATCATGTAAAAACGATACCCCTGTGCTCTATGATCCGCTGAATCTCACTAATGCCGGATCCCAGAAGAGGGCTTATTAATGAAAAGATGCAATGCCTCTCTCTCTGCTCATGTTTCACATGAATATCTCTCATGGATTTGGCAGTAAACCTTACTGCTGATAAAGTAAGTATAATGAACCTCCGTGCTCCAGGAAAATGAAATCTTGGGCTGATGAAGTAGTTACCTGCTCTACTTTCCAACACAATGGCAGGCTTGAGAGGTACGCGTCGAAGGAGTCGGCTGCTGTGGGAACAGCGGTGCGGTACTGCAGCCTCCTAAATCTCGGTCTGATTTGCTAGCGATGCCTTTGGCTGTGTGAAAAGATCAAGAGTTTGGAAGGAAGCTGTTTGTAATTAGCGGGGAGATACGAAATTATCCTTCATGGCAAATCAGTCAACGGAAGAAAGGAGGTTTTTAAAGGGACGGCAACACCTTGAGGCTACTCTGCATCCTTTCCACAAGAGACGGTAGTCAAACTCCCCAACCAACCCCTGCCAGCTGGCCAGCTCTGCGGAAAGGATGAGCACCGAATGTTTCGCACAAAGCAGCATCCTCCTGCTTCCAGCCCCGACACCCAACCGATTTCCAAGAAGGCGCTGGCGACACTTTCCGGGACCACCTCTGTCCTGAAGCTCCTTAGCTAAGGGCACCCGATTGTGCCAGCCAGAGTTTCAAAGTGCCATCACGATTTGAAAGCTTTCCTTGAGTCAGGAAACAAAGAAAGAAAAGAAAGCTCTGCATGAAGAAGGAGAAAGGTCGATGCCAGGGGAATGAAAGCTAGCGACTACCCAGTGAGGCTAAGAACAGGAACACAGTAGGCAGCAGAGCCATCCAGTTCTACGTCCAGAGGCCCTCTAGGATTTATGTTTAGAAGGTCCATGTGCTTCATGAATTACCCCCAAGCTCCACCAGGAGCACGGTACAGGCCGAGCAAAAAGAATCTGGAAGGTCCCATTCTGGAGTGTCCTCAGACCACGTTTAATTCCAATGAGTGGACTGTATGTGATCTGTGCACCTCCGACACCGGGATCATGGCTCATCTTCACATGTAACCGCATCCAAACTCCTCGAGCCTTTGTGAGGTGCAAATCTGAACACGGAAGATTAGCAGAGTCAGTATCATCCCCCCTCAAACTCTGAACCATCTAACTGCAGAGGATCATATCCAAACAGCCCATGAAAATGCTAGCGTCCTCCCTCACTTCCTGGGGTTCCTCCGGTTAGATGGAACTCAACACCCTGAAACTCAGTGGATCCTTAAACCAGGGCTGCATTTCGTATCAGCAGCTGGGCCAGAACTGCTGGTGTTGTTAATACCTAAATGCTCTGTGTGTTGTCTTTAGAGGGGAAGGCAGTTGCACCCCCTTTATATGTGTGTGCTCTCTTCCCTTTGCTTTTGCATTGCTTTACCGTGCAAGATGTACTCAACTCATCGCTTATTGAAGGAAGGATTAGTATTATTTTCCTTTCTCCAGTGAACTTTGTTTCACTTCATCCCGCATAGATTTTGCTAGGCTGTGTTTTCCTGCCAGCACACCGCTGCTCTGCAAACCACCCTGCTTAAGGCCAGCCAGCTAATACAGCGATCCCTCTTCACTCACAAGGAGTGTTTCTGTAATCATGGCTCTGCCTGTGGGATGAACGGCAGCTTACACCAAGAAGCACAAAGCGCTCTTCCAGAAGCTTTGCTGAGCTGGGACAGAGCTAAAGCAGCTTCTAAGAGCCAAGGTATTTGAAGGGAAGACACCTCGGGAAAGGCAGCCCGCTACCGAGCTACGCTGCTAGCGTAGGTGCTGACCAGGGACTGTGCAGGGAGCTTCTCCACCGAGAAGTATTAGAGTTGGCAGGGACCTCATGCAGTGATCATGTCCAACCTACCCTCTGCCAAAGCAGGGCTGCCTAGAGCACATTGCACAGGGCTGCATCCAGGGGGAGGTTTGAATGTCTCCAGAGAAGGAGACTCCACGACCTCTCTAGCAGCCTATTCTAGCGCTCTGTGACTTGCACTGGGCAGAAGTTCCTCCTCATTCCTAAATGAAACTTCCTGTGTTGCAGATTGTGCACTCTGCTGCTCCTCGTGTCACTGGGCACCACCAGAAACAGCCTGGCATCACCTTCCCTACAGCCACCCTTCAGCTATTTACAGGCCTAGTGGATTAGCTTTCCTCTCAGTCCTCTCCTCTCCAGGCTAAGCAGTCCCAGCTCTCTCAACCTGTCCTCGGAAGAGAGATGCTCCACGTCCCCAGTCATCTTCTTTGCCCTCCACTGGACTCTCTCCAGCAGTTCCCCAGTTTGGGGTCCTCTAAAAATCAGTGCAAAACAAACAGGTAAGAAATAGGCAGTGGCTCTGTATAAGATCTACAGCTGCTGATACTATGGATTAGGGTGCCCGGTAGGACAGCAAGTAGGAAGGAAGGGCATCCTCACCACTCATGGTGCTCTCGAGACCAGACTGGGAGTCCCTGTTCATCTCACTGCGGCAACGCAGACCTCTCTGGCGCAAGTGGTTTCTTTTTCTTGTGGAATTACACATCAAGTCCTGTGAGTAAGTTACTCCCTTTGTTCCCGTGAGCCGAGCTAGTTGTAAGATCACGCTATGCCATGCTTATAACCTCGCACTAAAAAGGAGGAGATTACAAAGGGGGCAAAATACCCTAGAGGGTTCCCCTTTATCAGAACCTTCCCTGTCAGTTTGCCTTCTCGTTTCCCGAGCTCTTGTCTGATTATTAGTGTACTGACAGAATAAAAATAACCTCATATTCCTACATGAATCATAAATAAAACCCTTTTATTTCATCAAAGAGGTTGGCAGGTTTATAGTCCTCCGCGATGCATGCACGACGTGAGTGACATACCTTTAATTTTGCTGACAAGCTTGTCGGGGTCCTAATGAAACAGAGTGAAAAGTGGGCGACTTCTCTAAAGGTTTGGCGGTTGCTTTTTTGGGCAGGATATAGATTTCACCTTGCCAGCGTAATCAAGGAGCCAACTGATCTTGATAATGGACTCTTCAATTACAGTCCACTTGTGACTCTTCAAGAATGCCTAGGCAACGATCCCACGAGTGATTATTGCTGATGGGACAGATTAAAGCGACCTGGTGGGAAAAAAGGGGTGAGCAGAAGGAAAAAGGAAACCAGAGCAATGTCCTTGCTAGAGCTTCAGGTACCAGGGAGTGTCACTGGCATCCAAAAGGAGCGATCAGACTCCACAGCTACGCTTTAGGTCGCTGCCGTGTACGAGCCCATAGTGTAAGCACTGTTCTCAACCACAGTTTGACATTATGCATCCTGTCCCATTGCTCAGCTCGCCACTTGGCTAGCACAGAGTGGCATGGAGCACGGGCTTAGGAGAGCCCCAGAAGAAAGGGAAAGGATAGGGCAAAGTATTCCTTCTGGTGCCTCGGGCAAGCAGGCTTCCTGGCACAGGCTGCACTAGGAAAGAGCGGCGCAGGAATGCAGAAAATGAACCTAATACCAGCACTCAGAAAGCCTGTCCTTGGAGTTGGGTGGGGTTTGGGTTGGGATGGCTTTGGTTTGGGTTTGGGTTTGGGTTGGCTTTGGTTTGGTTATGGGTTGGTTTTGGTTTGGGTTGGTTTTGGTTTGGGTTGGCTTTGGTTTTGGTTGGTTTCGGTTTGGGTTGGTTTTGTTTTTAGTTTGGTTTTGGTTTGGTTTGTTTTTTGATTTGGTTTGGGTTTTGGTTAGTTTTGGCTAGATTTGGTTTGGTTTTGGTATGGTGTTTGGTTAGGTTTAGTTTAGCTTTGGCTTAGGGTACTTTTTGGCGAGAGGCTTTAGAGATGGGGCTCCTGGGAGGGAAATGAGAGACATAACTACGGTCACCTGACTGGAGAACGAAGCCAGGGCTGTGTGCTCAGGACTGTGTGCACACAGGGCCATGAGGTGGATCAGTCACTGGCACCGAGCTGCAGACCACGGGCTTGCCAGGGTTTGACAAGAAGCCAGAGCTGCACTTAGAATTTTTATTACCTTCCACTTCCCCTCGACCAGCTCAGAAGAAGGATGGAATTTTACTAAAATCTTCTCATCAAACACGGATAGCTTCCTTTCTGGAGGGGTCCCCCAGCTGCAAAACACCAGGCTCAGTGGAACATTAGCTGATCCCAGTTAGCTGGAGCTACCTGACCCTATCAAGCTAAGAAAGACATTACTCTGCATGAGAGTCCCACTGTTTACACCCCAGACAAAACCTTAGGTCTCAAGGTCTGCAGAGGAAAAACAAAGTTCGTAACTCCAGAAACCGGCCTTAAAGACCTGGAGCCTTGTTTCACTACCCAGCATGGTGACAGGCTTCCTCCTGACTGCGCCTGACACCAGGGCATCGCTTTCTTGACATAAAATCCTAAAGCTTTAAAGAATGATGAACCTCTTCCAGCCAGTGTTTGTGTTGTTCTTGAGCATGCAAACCCCTCTGTAGCACTGACAGCAAAGTAGGAGCAGGCATGGGGGAAGCTGCTGCCATCATCCATTAAGGTGGCCCACGGGAATGGGAGAAAACTGGGGATGCATTCAGAGCCCCGAGAGAGCAAAGCCTGTGCTCCCACCCCAAAGGGCTGCTGCGGTTAAACACAGCCTTTTAAAACAGAGCAGAGCTTATTCTAGCAGTGAAACGGCAGGTAGTTTGTACTCACTTGATGCCCTGCTCAATCAGCAGTGCCTGGGGAAAGGGACCGAGAGTACCCACTGCAGGGCTGTTAGCTGCTCCGCTGTTGCAGGGCAAGGGCTGGCTAGAAGAGGTTAAGAGCAGACACAGACCCGAACGATCAGGTGTGTTACCACTACCAGTAATACCCGCAGCACTTGTGACTGCTCCTCTTCAAAGCACTTTGCAGATACTAATGAACCCTCGCAATGGCCTGCGGGGCGAGCAGACGCTGTTGCTCTCAGCAGCGGAGTCACAAGGTTAACTGACTTACCCAAGTCTAGAGGGTCAGGAGCAGCCCGCACACATCCTGCTTTGATGCTCCAAATCCTGAAACAGGGGTTTTCCCCGTCTCCGAGACGGGATGGCAGACGTGAGGCACTTTTGTATGAGAGAAAGCGCTGGCTTGGACTGCCAACGGCGACGGCAGCTGCAGTTTTGTCCTCAGCAGATACTCCCGCCTCGATGCGAGACGTGCACAATTACCCCCTGATAATTACAGGGCTGGGCTCGTGGAGGAGCAACCAGTTGGTTGCTACAACTGCACCCCAAACCGCTTTGCAGCGGAGGATCTGCGCGCAGAAGCGCTCGGGGTCACGGCTCCAAAAAGCAGCAGACTTGCTGAAAGATTTAACAGGCCAGCATCACTCGAGCCATGACTACAATGAGTGTGCTCTGGAAGCAGCCTGCCCCTTTGTGTGCCTGATTAACCCCCAGTTTGGCTTCCCTGCTCACCGGCTCTGGGGTTTGTTTGCTTTGTTTTCAAACAACCTGCGATACTTTAAGCCGTAACAAAGCACCCAAGGTTTGAGGGAAAGACAGCGGGGCCGGTGATGCGGGTTTTATTTCCCCTTGCTTCTCGGGGTCGGTAAATCACAGCGCATTGCTTTATTGAGTGTCCCTTTAGCAGTGCATTGGAAAAAATTCTATCTGCCACAATTAATAGAGCACCTAGTGAATCACACGGCACAGCCCCGCTGCTGGAACCCGGCGCTGGCGGGAAGCCCTTTGGTCCCGCACTGGATGCCGACAAGGGGAGCGGCTCTGACAGGTGATAGGGCTGCTGATAAATGATGGGGATAATGTGGAATAAAAAGGCTAATGGGTTCTCTCCACCACCACCCCACTCTCATCAAATGAAGGCGATGATGACCCTATTTGCCACATTTGTTGGGTTTTGGCTAGCGAGTTACTTTTCCCTTTCCCTGCCTGTTAGCTGCAGAAAGCCAGCAAAAAGTAATGCCAGCATCTCCCTCCGCTGCTGAGCTGCACGAGAGCCTTTGAAGGCAAAGCAGAGAGGCTGGCGAGTGATTGTGAGCGCTGTACTGTACTTGGAGGAATAAGGAATGGAAGCTACCGTCCCGCACTAACTACAAACAGTTGTGTCTTTGGGGGAGAGGGAGATCCCTTCCCTGGACCAGAGAGAGAAGAACTGGAATTGTTCAGGTAGGGAAGAGGGCGGAGGGCTTCTGCGGTCCCGTTTCACTGCAGAAGCAGAAGGTAGCAGAGCCAATCATGGGAAGAGTAAAGGTGTGAAGACACAAAAACCAGGGAGCTGATTAAACGCTCCGTGGGGAGCGCGAGTGAAGAAATCAATGCTAACGATGGAATTATGCCTGAGCGGATCCCTACAGTCTGCTGTGTCCTGGTGACTTGGTACTGGGGATGGAACACTGTCAGAAGCAGATTGGTTACCTTGCCCAGCCTTCCAGCGTTCGGGGATGCGCTGATTGGTGGGACGGGTTACGCCACAAAACTGGATGAGCTCTGTCGAGGGAAGGCAGAGCTCAGCAACAGCACCTCTGCACCCCAGCGAGATGCGATGGCTGAGCCCTGCCCAGCCAGAAGCCAAGGTGGAGGAGTAGTGGTGGTGAGAGAGATGCCACTCACTGTTGTCGTGCCTTGGGGAGCAGGACAGGGCTCATCTGGGGAAGCAGAAACATGAAGAAAGAAATGGTGAGAGAAAAGAGAAGGGCCCTGAGGATACTCGGTGAGGTCAGAGATAGCACTTGGCAGGGAGGCAGGAGAGTGGAGCTGAGGCAGCTCACAGCAGCAGGGGAGAGGCGAGTTGCAGCATCACTGGTGGCTGTATGGGGCAGGGAGGTTCTGGACTTGGCTCAAATCGAAACGTATTTGGAATGGGCTGCCCATGGAGGCGGTCGAGTCACTGTCTCTGCAGGTGCTCAAGGTCAGGCTGGATGAAGTGCTGAGTGGCATGAGCTAGATGGCAGATGTTAGGGTTACTGGGCTGGGTTTAGGTTGGACTGGATGGTCTTGAAGGTCTTTTCCAGCCTCCTCGTTACTGTAATGTGTCAGTAGGATACACTACGGTACAGACCCTGCCGTGACACAAAGCTATCTCCTCGTGTTGATGACAACGCGAAGGACTTGAGCGTAACGGTATTTACCCAGTCAGTGGAGAGCTCTAACGCTCTTCAGCCTTAGGAGCTAAACGTCACCCACTGCTGTGTACAACCCTGCTCAGACCAGAGGGTTTATCTGCAGGAGGGGAGACTCATTCGGTCTCCATCGCCGGGCAGTGAAGGAGTTAATTCTCTGCCTCTATCGACGAGCGCTGGTGCAGCGCTCGGTTGTGCATATTAAATGTCCAAGTTCTTAGATTCAAAGAAAAACTTGATCTCAATTTGGCTACATATTAAAAGTGCCATTCCCTGTTGTCCTACCTAGCACTGCTAATTGCATACATTTAGCTCTCTATTGGAGAAGAATTCAGCTTCAGATTGAAAAGCGGCAGCCCTGGCCTTGGTTATTTTGGCACCCGGGCCTCCAATATGACTCTGTTTTCTAAGCAGACATTAATGATTCTAAAACTAATATTCATTGTTTGAAGAGGCAGAGCGGCCTTGGCATTTACTTAACCTTTTGTCTCATGTATGAGCCTGAGTCAGACTAAATCCTTTTCTTAATTAATATCTATTCTTTTCCCGGCCCCCACCCCCTCCCACCATTATTTATTAAACAATTTGCATGCAACAATTAGACTTAAGAGAGGAGACACAACCGCGCCGCACGAACACGCTCCCTCAGTGCATCCACCAGGAGCGGGTCCTCCCGCGCCAAGAAAGCGCCAAGCGTGAATACGCCCGGACCAGGGAGTAAGTACTCGTGGGTAACAGACCCAAGTCCAACCCGTTAGCCCTAACATTAAGCTATTCCCTACTAAAACACAGTTATAATCCCGGAGTGAAGGGAGAAAATACTACTGCACTAACAGAAAACCCAGGGACTTGACGCCTGTAGCGAACGCCCGTGGTGACAGTCAGGGTTGGGAATAGAGAGCAATCACAGAACCCGTCTGCAGTAGAAGGAAATGATCATTTCAGATCCTGTAGTAGGTAAGAGGACAGCACCGTCTGCTCCACGTGAACTGCGTCAAGTGGAGCTCCCCTACTCCACCAGCACGCTTGCTTCCATGTGCTTCTCTGCACATTTGTGGTAACAGCTGCTTGGCACCGAGATCCTGGTCACACTGACCCACACAATCCCTGGATGTGTTGGGATGGAGGAGACCTCCAAAGGTCACCTGTTCCAGCCCCCTCCCCACCAAGCAGGGACATCTCTAACTGGAACAGATTGCTCAGAGCCCTAGATGGCCTACCCTAGAGTCTACCCACCCCATGTGCTGGTCTCTGCAAACTGGCTGAGGTTTATCAGCAGGGTTCGATGACAAAACAGCACTACGTGAGAACCTCTCATTCTTCCCAGGTAACGTAAGCCACGTCTCACACCCATCACAAGACCCGCAGGACTGAGATCCGCTGCAGGTACCGGCACCGATGTCATCCTGGATCTTGCATTAGGCAATAATCCTCAGTCTCTAGCGCTTTTAAGATCTCCCTTCTAAAAGACCTAGTCCGATCTCAGGGTGCCACCCAAAGCTCATGACCTTGCATGTGAACCTCTAGACAGGACCCGTCCTGCCCGCGTGACAGAGTCCTGACGGTCTCACACACGCGACTCGCATCGTTGCAGGTGGGGAAGACGTGATGAAGAAACACACTGCGACTACTGCTTAGAAACCTTCCCGGGAGCTGAACTGGACCACTGCCACCAGCTCAAAGCTGACGGTCCCCAAAGAAACAGCCCGGCTCTAGGGATGCAGACGTGTCATCTTCTTCGGCACCACCTCACCCGCGTGGCACTCCTGTACAGACTATTTCAGGCACACAGGTCAGCAGTTAATTTCAGGGCAGGAACTGCAGACAGCAGGTTTTAAAATCCAACGGCACGTCTATAAACCCAACATATTAATAAGTTAACAGTTTTCACTAAGACATCACCATTTGCATGCATCTTCCTACTTGTTATGTGCAGTACTACGTTTTCTAATGTTTCCTGGATTCCAGCCAGGGAGGCTGAGTCCCTAGTTAGTTCATCTATTACTTTCTTGCCACAATAGAGCTGGGTCCTGGCCAAGTTCTGGATTCATACTGCATACCAAAACACAGAATCCTCTCCCGTACCTACTGATAGTCTTCACTCCTCAGGAAAGGGGGGAAACTACATCAACTAAGATAAATAAGTGAATACATCAAAATCCAGTGGAAGGATTGCTAGCACATTTAAACATCAGGCACTACCGCAGAATCATGCCGTGGTTTAGGTTGAAAGGGTCCTCAGACAGCATCATGGGCAGAGATACCCCCACTAGACCCAGGGTGCTCAAAGCCCCATCCAATCTGGCCTTGAACACTCCCAGGGATGGGCAGCCACATCATCCCTGGGTAACCTGTTCCAGTGCCTCAGCACCCTCACAGGGAGGAACTTCTTCCTAAGGTCTAACCTAAATCTACTCTCTTTTGATCTGAAACCATTCTTCCTTATCCTACAACAGAGTCCTCTCAATGAGGAAGGGCACTGGCCTGCCATGACTCCTCAAATACAATAGTAATACAATCACAGGCTCATTAGGGATAGGGAGATCCTCCAGTCCAGTCCCCCAACAGCAGGGCGACGAATGCTGCCTTTTACTGGGGGGTTAGGGGAGAAAACTAAGGCTTAAATTAGGAAAAAATCCGTGGAAAAAGGGATTCTTGATGTAAATGATCCTGGCTCTGGTTTTACAATCACATCAACCCACCACAAGTTTGAGCTGCCCTCAACAGGGCTGGTCCCGCCTGCCCACTCAAACTGGACCACTTGTGCCCACTCAAAGACGTGCGCTTGATGAGGGAACTAGTAGGCTAAACCATCATCTGACCCTAAAAATGCCCTTCGAGGCTACTAACCACATGGAAACACAACCCTCAGGGCAGGGCAGGGCAGAGCAGCGGGCATGAGGGATGGCACAGGAAGGGTGCCCCATGCCCTTGGGTAACAGCCCCTTTCATGCTGACAGTGCAACCACCATGAAACCTGAGCCAAGGACATGCAGAGCAAAGCCAAGAGCAGCAGGGGAGACATCTCATTGTCACCTGGCTGCAGCGAAATTCACAGCCCAGCCTGCATGGAATATTTTGCTGTCAGTGTAACACAGATCACAGCAGTCCACCGGGTTGACTTGTAAAGTTTTGCTAATAATACCCAGGTAGGTGACAAGTTAATAGAAGTTGAACCTTCTGCCTGAGCCACGTGAGGGGCTTTCTGATTCATGGGCCCAAACAAAGCAGCGGTGCCTTCATATCGGTTATTTCAGAAATTAGAGTCCTAGAATCCTTAGGGATGGGAAGGGACCTGGAAAGATTATCCAGTCCAATCCCCCTACCACAGCAGGATCACCCAGACCCAGTGGCACAGGAACACAGCCAGGTGGGTCTGGAACGTCTGCAGAGAAGGAGACTCTCTGGGCTCATGACCCACTTGCCAAACCTCCTCTGCAGTGACTGCCTCAAGCAGCAGCAAAGCCCTGTGACCCGCAGATCCAGGGGAATCATCGCTAGTTCCTTTCCTTGGCTGAAACAGAAACGTGCTCTAGCTCCTTTCCAAAACCAAGCCCAACCACGCTCAGCCTGGCACCCGAGGACTTTCACATCTACTGCACCTTCCCCCTCCAAGAGCTCGGTGGGTTCTCCCCTTTCAGGTTTTGCAGGCGCACAAAGACATTAACAACCTTTCCTCCGTGCACTTGGCTGCAGCCGCAGGACGGAAGGGGGTCGGCCCTTTGGATATTGTGAAGGCCCTGAAGCGTGTGACAACATGGCACTGAAGTCAAGAAGCTCACCCGGGAACCGAGTAAGGAGATTTATTTTATTTTTAATATTTGAAAGATTTCAAAAAGCATTCAACTGGATTTCTCACTAAGAGGATGAGTGAAGTGAATCCTTTGTAACTAAGCTGGGAGGCCCAAGTCTTTTATCCATTGTTACACAGTTTTTCCCCAGGGCAGAGTTAGGAAGCCCTGCTAGTCCCAGAAGCTTAACGAGGCCAGTACATTGGGTGGGCTTTGCTGCTGCTGCCTAAGCTCCTCCTGAGGTAGGAGCCATCAGAGCTGAGCTCCTGCACTCTGTTTCAGCCACTGACAGAGATCACTTGGGAACATCCCAGCAGCAGCAGTGCCTGCACATGCACATACGGCACTGGGTGCCAGCTGGAACAGAGGAGGCTCCCTATCAATCTCAGCAGGACCTTCTTCCCAGGGAGGGTCCCGGAGCACTGGAAGGGGCTGCCCAAGGGGGTTGTGGAGTCTCCTTCTCTGCAGACGTTCCAGCCCCGCCTGGCTGTGTTCCTGTGCCACTGGGTCTGGGTGATGCTGCTGTGGCAGGGGGATTGGACTGGCTGATCTATTGAGGTCCCTTCCAATCCCAAATGATTCTGTGACTCTATGATCTAGGTCTCACCAGCAGCACCTTCACAGCAAAGCTCTTCCTGGGCACCTCCGGGGGCAGGTTTAGAAATACCAGGTGTCTGTGCTCAGATGGACTGTGGTTGACAGTCACCGCACTGCGTTCACAGCAGTGATGGACTCGCTCACCTTTCCCACAGGTACTTACATCCCCCTGACAGTCGGAACTCGACTGGTTTCCAAGTGCCACCAGTGCTGGAAGGAGGTCAGCACTTGAGGCAGGACACGCAGTCACGTTCTTATCTCTGATGCCCCCAGAGTGTCAATGTAGGACTTGGCCAACCCCGCTCAGTGCAGACCCACACCCAGGCAAGACCTCTCCTGGTGAAACCCTGCTTGGCAGCACTTCATGGCTCTCGTGGTCTCTGAGGGTTTCACCTGTAATGCAGTCGCAGAGGCGTGTGCACCAGGAGCAGCAAGGTGATGGCTTGAGTCCGCTTGTGCCTTCATCACTGCGTCAGAGCTCAGGCTGCTCTCAAACAGAGGGTGAAATAAAACAGCCTCTAAGGAACCAGGCAGCCTTTTCCCGACTGCCTCCAGAACTTCTGAGTCCCTAATCTAGCAAGAATTTTCATGGCAGATGTCTCACCTCCAAGTCCACAGCCAGGAGGAGGGGATAAGGAGGCTGTAACTAAGGATGGTGCTAGGAGTGTCTGCTTTGCTTGATCCCACTGCAATGAAGGGGCTGGATTTAGGGAGGTGTCAGTGCCACCAAGCTCTCGGGGACCGGGAAGAGTCTGCTTCATGTGTAAATGGAGGAGTCGTGGAGTGGCAGCAGCCTTCTCCTAGACTAAGTGGCAGAAGGATCTTCACTGTGTGCTCAGCTCGTCCCTTGCTCACTCAACACCACAAAAAGGCAGAGAATTTCTGTGAGGGTGGGATTCTCCTATGAAATCTGAAAGGGATCCAGCTAGGACTTCTCAAATGATGCCACCCCTGAGAAAACACAGCTAGCAAGCCCAGGCTGTGCCTCTCCTAGCACCTACATTTGCCCTCACACAGGAGTGAACCCGGCTACAGACACAACGATCACCGCTCCCCGAGCCTCTTGTCCACCAAAGCCCCAGCTCTCCTCTAGCCCCACCATTCACGGGGAGAAGGCTGAAGCATCCAAGGAGTAAGGAGCTGTGTTTTAATGTTTATGCTATGGCTTTCTGTGTAACGGGAATAATTGCTATTGCTTTGTAGTACACTTACAACAAATAGCTTTTGAGATTGCTCAAACACTTTAGCTCCACTTCAGCTCTTAATCAAACCGAGCAGCTGTTTATTGCAATTACACTCTGAAGCAATAGGCATTATCCCTTAACTAACTGTCTTATTAATATAGGTAGTTACACAGCTATTTCAGAGTTACTCTTAAATAACTGCTTTTAATTATTTTATTAACATAAATAACCATCCCAATAAATTTCAATTAAAACATATGTGAGCAACATCGTTCAAGGCATCGCGCGTGTTTGCTGCTGCTGGAATCCCTGTCACCGTGCAATGCAACTACAGGGCATCTTCAATCTACTTCAGCTGTCCCTCGGCACGGAGCACCTAAGACACCAGCGCTTCCTAAAGAGTGAGACGGTCACTGCCCGCTCTCTGTTTCAGAGCAAATCATAGGATCATCAGGGATTGGAAGGGACCTGGAAAGTTCATCCAGTCCAATCCCCCTGCCACAGAGAAGGAGACTCCACAACCCCCCTGGGCAGCCCCTTCCAGTGCTCTGGGACCCTCCCTGGGAAGAAGGTCCTGCTGAGATTGAGAGGGAACCTCCTCTGCTCCAGCTGGCACCCAGTGCCCCTTGTCCTGTCCCCAGATGCCCTTGAGCAGAGCCTGGCTCCATCCCCCTGACACCCACCCCTCACAGCTTCCCTTCTCCAGGAAGGGGATGCCGATGCAGTGACATGCCAAGCTCCTCAAGAGCTCAACTTTTAGAAGTTTACAGACTCTGCTGGGCAATTGGGTACAAAGGGGGTACTCAAAGATGCAGAAACTAAGGCACGCTGAGCCGTCAGGAACTGAGAGTCACCCAGGTTTGGAGAATTTAAGATCCCCTGTATGTCCCCTGTACTGGCACTCACCTTTGAGCCCGACCCAGGCAACTGACATGGATGCAGGCTGAAATGGTGACAGCTCAGAGTTTAGAGAACTAAATCGTAGTTGTCAATGCAGTCTTGGCTGAACGACAGGTGGTTTGTTTCAGAGGAACGCTCCTTTCAGTCTCCTCTATTTCCAAACTCAGACTATGGCTCCAAGGAAGCACCAAAAATGAAGTCAATCTGGGGAGCCAAAGACATTTACACCCCCCAACAAAGGGATTCTTTGGGCAAAACAGGGAGTTTCAGTTAGTGCTTGCTTTCTGCCACATGGGATTCTCAACTCTAGCTCTGCAGAGAAGTCCATGAGTGCCTCCTTGCAGAAAGCAGCAGCAAGAGGGATGTACGGTGTGCTGACACAAGCCTGCCTCTCCTGATTCAGACTTCCCTCCCGCACGCTGCTGTGTCTGGGTGCTGATGCTAACAGATCTGTCTGCTTGGCGCTGTCGCAGAGGTTGGCCCTCAATACCTTTGTTTACGCAACTGAGCGAGTTGAAGGCTGCAGAACACAGGCTCCATCCCACTGACCCGCCAGTAACCTCAGCTCTGACCCGGGGGGATCACATCCTCTGCAGCAGGTTAACTTAGAACCTGAAGTCGGATTTGAAACGCGGCTGCAGAAGTAAAGAGGCAGAGTTTTTATCCGGGAAGCCACGCGGCGTTGGTTTCCCGATCGGGACTTGAGACACCCTGGTCCCGGCGAAGCGAGGAGCGGTTTAGCCGTGTGCTCCACTTTCTGTCCTCACCGACGGCCCGCTAGGCTGCTGCTTCTTTCTTGTTTTCTTTTGAAAGGGTTTGAGTGACAAAGTGACTGTGCATATCATTCCGTATTTGAACTGTAAGGCTTCAGTATTCCTACCTCTGGTGTGTAATTGGATCAGCTGCCAGTTACGGAAGGGAGCTGGGTGAGTATTAAGTGTGTGGAAAATGAAGAAGAGTCCAAGTGTGAAGGGGAGGAATAATTTGACAAAGCCTGCAGCGAGCTGTACGTGGTTTTCTCCTTCCAAAATGGAGTAGGTTTTGAAGCAAGGGAGAAAAAAACTGGCTTTGATTTATTCGCTTCTTGCACAGAAAGCTAGCCACAATCCTGGAGTGACTCAAGACATATGGAAAGCCACAGTCCCTGCCCCGAGGAGCTTACAATACCAGCATCATCGTAACGAGGATGGCTGAGTGCCAAACTGAAAGCCAGCCTGCCTTTATCTGACTCCTTAAAGCTGCTCCTTGAACAACTTCGTCAGGCAGCACGAGAACCTACTGCCACGGGCTTGGCATCACAGCAGGACCAGAACATCCTCCACCTGGCTTCTCCACCTAACATTCAGATCAAACTCGGGACAACAGCCTGACCGTGAGGAGACAGGAAAAATGCTGAGGGCAAGGAGAGAGGGTTGCAGCCTAAAGTAAAAGCAGAGGTCACAATATCCCGGGTAGCTAATGCAGAAGTTGAAACCATGACCGTTACCTGGAGATTCGCATCCCGTTGTCCCTTGGCTGTAGAAATCCATCGGAGAATCCACCGCCACAGGGATCTGTAAGGAATAAGGCAGAAACACGGATTAAGGAGGCAGACATAGAGAAACACAGCTGTGCCGGGGGCTCCGACTGCCCCGCGGAGGCAGGATACCTGTAGTAGCATTGCCAAGTAAGTGGAGAGAGCAGGGAACGTCTGAGCTTTGCTATCTCCCACCTCTAGGTTGTTCTAAGCGACGCTGAGTGGTTTCCTTCCAACAGGACAAACCCGCTACGCTGGGATTCTGAAATTCCTCTGCCCTGCCTTTGACAGCAGCAGCAAGCAATGGCCAGAAGATGCCCTGGGTTAGGGTCACTGGTGTCGACCCTCTGCAGACAAGGCCAAGACACAGCCCAGAAAACAACTCAAAATAATTTATCTCCGAGTCCCCAAGGCGGGGAGGGCACGAAGGGGCAATGCCCCACCTCAAAGGAAGGCAAGGCTGGATCAGAACACCTCAGAGAGACAGACAGGGAGAGACGGCAAGAGGCAGCAGCGGAAAGGTTCTGCCAACACGAGTCTGGGATGAGCGCATTACTCGCAGGTCACTGTGTTTTCCAGCTGACTAGTGACAGACGAAATCCGGGAGACAACAGCGCCCAGACCTCCAGGTAGCAGCCGCAGCCCAGTCTGCCTTTTCAGCTGCCCTTCCCGTCTGGAGCCTGCGCGGCGTCGCTCACAAAGTGCTTGACTTTGTACACAGAGCAAACCCACGTGTGATCGAGAGCAGCTTCAGCAGAACATCAGGACAACACGTATGGTGGTAGAGGCAGGAAAGGTTCAGATGCGAGGAGCTTGGCTTTACCTACAGCTTGCATCCTGCCAGCATTTCCTAACACTGCGGTGGAACAATGACTCAGAGATCCTCATGGATCTCACAGCATCACTAGGGATCAGAAGGGACCTCGAAAGAGCATCCAGTCCAATCCCCCTGCCACAGCAGGATCACCCAGACC